>NDGN011526713.1:7834-38334 GCA_002564285.1 Tympanoctomys barrerae
AGCACAAGGGCCTGAGTTCAATCCCCATTTCCACCAAAAAAAAAAAAAAGAAAGAAAGAAAAAGAAAGAAAGAACAGAACAGAAGATTCAAATATAATTAATATGTAGAAATGAAAACTAATATAATATGCAGAAGTGAAAGGGGAAAATAACAACTGATGCAAATATTAAAAAGACCATAAGAGAATTACGTGTCGACAAATTGCATAATCTACAGGAAATTTCTAGAAACGTATAACCAACTAAGACTGAACCATGAAGAAATACAAAGTCTAAACAGACCAGTAACCACTGTGGAGCTTAAGCCAGTACTCAGTCCCCGAAGAGGAAAATCCAAGACCAGATGTTTGGCCTAACAAACATTTAAAGAAGAATTAATGCCAATCTCTTTTCAAACTCTTCAAATAAATTGATGAAGAGGGAACACTTCCAAATTTATTTTGTGAAGCTGGCATTAATTGCCCTGATATCAAAGCCAAACCCGGTTGACACCAGAAAAGAAAACTACAAGTGAGAATCTTTAATGAGTATAGAGCAAAAATCATCCACAAAATCCTAGCAAACCAATTCCAAAAGCATATTAAAAGGACCATCAGCCATAACTTGGTGGGCTTTCTCCCTGGGAGGAATGGAGGTTTCAGTACACGAAAATCAGTTAATAAAAAAAAAAAAAAATCACATGATTTTCTCAAATGCAGAAACATCATTTGACAAAATTCAACAACTTTTGATGATAAAAACTCTCCACAAATTAGAACCAGAAGGAAAATACCTGAGATAACAAGAACCACCTGTGCAACGCTTACGGGGGACCACCTAACTCCACTCGGAAAACTGCAAGTTGCCGCTGTGAGACCCGGAGCCAGGAAGGACACCCACTCTGCCCCTCGGCAGTGCGATGGTGCCAACTCCAGCAACTTAGCCAAAACAAACAGAAACAACAAGCATGCAAATCAGGAAGGAAGACCCAGGATGATTCTATTTGCAGACACAAATGATAATATACATAGAAAACACTGAACGCACCTTTAGAAACACTGAGATGATAACTGGATTCAGAAAAGCCATGGGACACGGCAGCCGCATGCAGACACCAGTTGTTTCTGCACAAGGACCAAATTACGCAGAAAGGAAATTAGGGGAGCGGTCCCACTTACGACGTCGTGTGAAAGAATGTAACGCTTAGGAGTCAACTTCACTGAAAAGGTGCCAGACTTGTGCACTGAAGATTACAAAATTGTGATGACAAAAATTAAAAGACAACATACGAGTGAAAAGACAGAGCACGCGAGTAGACTGCGAGGTGTCCCGCTGTTGCAGCGCCCGCTGCCAGCGTGTCCTGCAGAGTCCAAGTCCCAGGGAGGTTTGGTTTTTTTGTTGTTGTTGTTTGTTTGTTTTTAAGAAAATACAGACGAGCACCTTTGCATTCTAGCTCATGCGCCCCTGTCCTGCCCGGGCTCATCCCCGGTTGGCCCTCAGGCCCCTTGCCCTTGCCTCCCACTTTCAGTCAGCCCTTACCACCGCACAGTGCTTCTTTTTCTCTGCAGGTTATAGCCACGCCCTCAGTTCGAGCTGGCCCAGGGCACTGAGGACTTCCTAAAGTGCCACCTCAGGTCCTCACCATCCTCTGAGCACCCAGCTTGAATGGCCAGCTTCTCACGAGCACCTCAAGGCACCCTGCAGGCCCTGCTAGCGTAACAGCGGGCCAAAGGAGGCAACGCAGGGGAGTGTGGAAGTGCCCTTGTGCTCAAGCCAAGCCAGCCCCTGAGGCTGGAGTCCTGGCTCAGCCGGGCCCTGTGTCCCTCTGCCTCCGAGCTCCAATGCTCTGTGCCAATGCTGCCTGATCAGTGAATCAAATCAGACTTCATAGAATTCTCATGGTGGTTATGCTAAGTCATCCAAGCGAAGCCTCTAGAGCCATCCCTGGCACACGTCAAGTACTCTCCGACAATTGGCCGTAGTAACAAGCAGTCATTTCTAAAGTCATCCATAGTATGGATAGCATTGCCTACGCACGTTATGCAGACTGCTTCATCTCTCATTGAAAGGATCCTATGGGAGCTGCTGCCCTCACGGCCCCGGTGAGACCAGGGAGCAGGCGTTTACCCAGGCCGGTGCGCAGCTGCCCAAAGGCCCAGTCATAAGTGGCAGGACAGAAATTCAAGCCAGGCTGCTGTGACCACAGCCCCACTCCACCCTCCCCCAAGGCCTCCCCAGCCCCCACTCCCTCCTCTCCAGCTTACCTGCCTGAGGCCCCTTTCCTGCCGGCTCTGCCCTACCCTCTCACCTTCGGGGTCCTGCCTGCCCAAGGTACCACAGTGGCGTTGGGGACACACAGCTAGAAGGCTCCTCTTGAACCCCCAGAGGCAGGCCCCGCAGCGCACGGTGGATAGGAAAGCGAGACAAAGGGCTGCAAGCCAGAAAATTCAGGGAGCAGACAGGCTGACGAGACCGGCTCGGCAGACGCGCGCCTTACGCTGGGTCGGCGCAGTCAGGACGCTCTTTTCCACTCGGATGAGTCCCGATTGCTGCGACGGCAGGACTGGCTCTCACTGAAGTAGAAACTCCATTTCACAGCAAAGTGATTCCAATCAACAGGAGAAAAATAAGCACTAAATTCCCCCAGCATCCTCTCTAACACCTCAGCTTGGAAAACTCCTATACGTCCTTCAGAGTCCAAGAAAAAGACACCTTCTCTCTTGAAGGGTTTCCTCAACTCTGATACTTCCTGCTTTATAATCATGTGTTAAAACATAGTAGTTATGAAAATAGACGGCTCAGCAAATGTCTCACATTCAATCACTATTTATTAGTTATGTGGCCCCACTGGAAAGACTGGAGAGGTGGCTTCCTGGCTTCTTATGACTGTCGGGAGAATTAAGAAAGAGAAGCTTGAAAAAAACTGTTACCACAGTGCCTGATCTATTAAGTATCTAGTGGCTGCTGTCTGCTGAAATTTATAGCCACCAAATAAGCAGAAGTATCTGGAACATCCGACACCCATGGCAAGCAGAGAGCTTCATTTCCAAATCAAGAGAAGATGTGGCATTCCTAGAGTAGCTTCTGTTCCTCCTTAAAGAAAAAGCACGGTCACACTTCCTTACATCCTCCGAGGAGGTGGGGGCTAGTCTCACGGAGTGGGGATAAGGATACCATGGAGCTGAGCCCCAGACACACGCTAGGATTCGATACCCTGCCCGGTCAAGGGGTTGGGTCCTGGCAACAAGCTTCTGCCCAAGGGCTACGTGAAGGGGTGCAGTGAGAACCTGGCCTGCGACTGCTGCCCATCAGGAACGGGCTTTAGAACGGAGGAAGTGGTGGGGTGTCACAGCTCTTTACAGCGGGACTGCCCAGCTGGCAGCAGGAGAGGCGGGCACAGTGGGGGGAGACTAGAGTTCACCTGAGTGAGGAAGCCTTCCTCTTGCCCTCTTCCCCTGGGAAGGCTCTGTCCCTTCTCTGAGGGTCGGGGCTCAGGCCCACTTGGTAAATGAGGTGTCTTGAGGGGCCTGTGGGGCGCACGTTCCTGTCCCGGAAGCCCTGCAGGTACCAGCCAGCTTCTCACTGCCTTCACGAAGCCCATCTGCTCTGTGAGGCAGCCCGGGGGGGGGGGGGCTGTGGAAGGGCAGCTGGGGGCAACCACGCTCTCCCTCCCACACACCCTGGAGCCTCTCCAGCCCCTTCCCACCCCACCTTGCCTCCACTTGTGGGTTCACCGAGCTGACGTCTGTGTGCTCCTTGACTCTGGGAGGCGCCGCCTCCGTCCACGCAGGGGGTAGGTAGCTCAGTGGGAACTCAGAAGCCTAACTGGCCACGCGCCCCAGGCACCATCACTGCCCCACTGACGAGCTAGCAAGGAGGCATGAACACAAGTCAAGGGAGAACTGTCCCCGGGTGTGGACTATCCCATTCAAGGCCCTCGGCCGGCCCTGGGCGGATTTCTACTGTTAGAGCTCAGAACAGGAGCAGGGCTGCCGTCCTATGCTGACCACAATGTCATCAGCACTACAGCCCACTGCCCACAAAACCGAGACCCACCCTGAACAATTATTGAGCCAGTACCATGTGGACCTTGACCACAGCATCTTTCTCAAGTGGAGAAGAATCTCTCAGTCTGCGCTCCTGAAATGCTGCCCCAAGCCTGTGCTGTTCCCTATGGCAGTTTCCCTGACAAACTGCCCCTGGTGCTCCCAGGGGTGCTCCCAGGGGTGCTCCCAGGGGCACTCCCAGCTGGTACTTACACCCAAGATACTGTGAGTACTATGAAGAATCTTTCTCTGGCAATTTATCCCAGGATGGTTCAGGGGTCAGCAACCTTACTTCTAAATCAAATAAATTGTGTTGCACACTCATTCTCTGTGCAACAGCAAGCATTTCTTCCCCCTAAATAATTCAATGTCCTTTGCAAGGGCATGCTTTTCATTTTGGTCTGTGTTGTTTTGCTCCAGTTGTGGAGACTGTATACCTAGATTCTAGCTGTAAAGAATTGGCTGACTCACGTTTCATCTTGGGAGATAAATTAAACAGGCGTCAATTTTAAAGAATGATGTTTGAATAGAGAGCAGTGAATTCCCTACTACAGCGAGCAGAGTAAAAATATGTAATAGAAGAGAAATTTCAAGATCAGCCTTGAAGCTTGATGCTGTAACTGTTACCAGTTGAAATGAAGCCTGATCCTGACCCCAAGGAGTGGAATCAAGCTGTTGTCGTCTCTCCCAGGCAGTGGTGCAGGTCACTGGCCGTGTTCCCAGGTAGGAGGAGCTGGCTGAGGGCCTCAGCGAGATGCCTGAGCACGTCCTTCGGAGCAGGAGCTCTGACCTGGGGCTCTGCAGCGTGAGCCTGGTTATGTCTCCAGCACATTCAGCCACAGAGGTTAGCGCTAGTCAGGGAAAGACGGTTGAGCACCAGAGACAGCATGCCGGGGCCCTACGGCACTGCCTCAGTATTCATTGAAAAGGCTGGGCAAGTTCCAAACAAATATGTTGGCTGGGAAGTGTAGGCATCCCTGATGTGATCAGCATGGACAAGTTCTAGCTTCGATGTGGAGCAGCAAAAGACAAGCACTGGGACAAAATTTTCACATTGAAGTACCAAGAGTGAGTGCCAAATTTCAAGGAGTTTCAAATCCACCAAATGCCACAGTATGACTGTAGGTACATTGCCCAAGGGCCCATGGATGGGGCCCAGGAATAGACAGGAGATTACTCAGCAGTAATAGTCAACAGGCTCTGCTCTGTCTCTATCTTGAGTGTTGGCTGAACTAGGTTTTCCTGTGATGTCAAGTGCTAATTAAGTTAGCAATGTCCTCAGTGTCAATGGTGTTCCCAGGATAGCTGTGCCTCCCCCTATGGCCTCAGGCACCTCTAGGGTGCTGCCCCTGGGTCTTCTTATAGACTGAGAGCCTTAAATTGTCTAATCTGCTGACTTGAGTTTACTTATTTTCATGATGGAAATACAGGGGTGGCCTTGGGAAAAGGTTAAGAGGAAATGAAAGTCCTATAAGGGTATAAGAATTAAGAAATCATTAAATAAAAAGGACGCAGTATGGCATTGTCAGCTTCCCAGAGCAAGACAGTGGGATCTACCGCAGCATTAGAATGGTGACAAAAGGAGAATGGTCAAGTTGTGAAACAAACGATTTGACATCCTGTGGAACTGAACCATTTTTACACAATGCTACCCCTTAGGAAGCAGAAGGGAAGTGAGTTCTCCATTCAGAAGATGGAGATGACTGAGAGGTAAAGCCCATCATTGTCTGCCATGTGGGTGTCCTAGCGACCTTAGTGTCACCCATGGTGGGAGTTCTGCCTGTCCCCAGGCTAAGCTGCCCATTGTAGCTTCATGGTTTTCATCAGTGTAAGGAAATAGGGCAGATTTAGTGGCTGCTTGCATGTGGGTAGTAGTAAAAGCTGCCAGCGGATGTGGATGGGACAGATCAAGGAAGACGGGAGAGAATGAGAACCTAGAAGCACACAGCCATGGGTGGAGAGGGGACACCACCGGCGCTCTGGCAAGGACAGCAACGGCTCAAGAGGGCTCAGGATCCGGAGGCCACAAGAAGGACAAATACGAGGAGGGGGCTGATCGGTGAGGCCTCATTAGCTACAAGTGAGGGTTCTTCCGATAGCGGATTGCAGAACAAATAATCAACTTGCAGAAAGGAGCTGGAGGCACCAGGCGGGACCCAGGCGCCATCTGCTTACACTTAGACCATTGCGCCGCCCGCAGCATGCTGGCCGCTTCTCCTCTGATTGTTGCCTCCTGGTTTCAAGAGGGCTGCTGTGTCTGAACAACACACTGAGAGGAACAGTGTCAGAACAAGCACCACGCAAAAGGCTTGAGGCAAGAAAGTCTTCTCTGGAAGCCCACGTGGACCTCTGCTAACCTGTGCACAAAGGCGGAAGAGGAGCTGGCTCCTCAGTTTGCAGCAAGGAGGGACGCAAGTGGCAGAGGCTGCTGGAGCCCACCAGCGAGGGC
This sequence comes from Tympanoctomys barrerae, assembly GCA_002564285.1. NCBI lineage: Eukaryota > Metazoa > Chordata > Mammalia > Rodentia > Octodontidae > Tympanoctomys > Tympanoctomys barrerae. The sequence continues at coordinate 14,309 of NDGN011526713.1, forward strand.
CCTGCTGCAGCGTCAGCGCACCGTCCACCTGGGCGCTGAAATGCTTCCTCGCTCATGCACCCCCTTAATAAGCTAGAAAGACTTAGACAGAACCTTCTCCTAAAGGCAGGACGCAAAGATTTGACAATCTTCAGCCACACTTTTTCAGTTGCTACAATTGATAGCAAAGATTGACTCCAGAGAGGAGCATTTGGCTCATGTTTTTCTGACATAAAAGTTAGGTCCTGACTCACTTATAGCAGAGTTCTAAGAATCAGTCATTCGGAGAAGCTGGTTGATGCTGTGCGTGTGTTGTGAAACAACTTAACTAAGACGTTTTATGTAGTCTGAAACCCATTTCCCATTTTCAGTTAGTCTAAGACCTCCGAGGTTTTCTTTAATGCTGTCTTCCATGAGCATAATGTACTGTATAAAAATAATTTGTTTTGAAGATGTCATATCATTGAGCTAAGTTCACATTAACACCCATCTAAAAATTGTAAAGTGATTGTCTTTGATAGGAAAACTTGGGATCGGAGCTGTCTCGTCTAACATGCAGGAGACGCTCCCTAGGAGGTTAGGATTTTTCATCATGATACGCTGGAGCATGATTCTAAGCTGAGACACGGATTCAGAAAGAAAGATGGCTCAAAGGTCTCGGAGACAATGCATCAGCTGGTTTCTCCCAGTATTAATGCTTATAATTTGAAACAGAATAGACTTTAATTTCGTGCATGAATTAATGAATACTTATGATAAATGCCTTTAAAGTACTTTCTGGTGTCTGATCAAAAATGGGAGTTCTTCAGATCTATTAATTCCTTCAAAATGGAAAAGCATGAATAGGTTGAGTCACGGCGCTGCTACAGTGACGTGTGAATGAAACTGTTTGACTTCTCCCCTGACCTCTAAGATGATAAAGCCATTTGCTGACATGATGTTGCACTGACCTGTTTAGTAGAAATTGCAAATTCAGTGTCCCTTAGCCCAAGTGGGGACACCTGCCACCCAAAAGTGCTGCAAAAAAAAAAAATCTACTTAATGTCTTCTGTGGCATCTGCTTTTAACTCCTCCTGTTGTACTTATTTCTACCTGACACTTAGCATTCATGTATCATGGGTTTCCCTGCATGTCAGGGTAACTACCAAGAGAACCCATAGCGTGTGTGTCTTGCTTTGCCCAGTGTTCTTCCTCAGGGCCTAGAAGAGGGCTCTGAACAATGAGCAGATTTTTGATCAAAGGTACATGTGAATGGGTGTTGGTAACCTGTAAGGATGTGTGTAGGATGCGTGATTTTTGGTTGCCAGTTAATAAGCTGCTCACGGCACATGGACCAGAGGAAGAAGAAACACCAGATGGAGATGGATTTTGAATGGAGAGACAGTTGTGAACCAGGACAATTCCACTGTCCCCCAGCCTACATCATTCAGTGTAGCTCGGGAGTATCAGTGTTCTCACTCTGTACAGAGAACCAGGGGACAAGGTGGGAAGGGAAAACAGTTCTGAAGCTGTTGGCCGGGGACCAGGTCACTCGCTAACTATTGTCCTCCAGAATCTTAACACAACTACATTTAATCTCAGTCATCTGCATCCTCCTGAAGAGGATGACCATTAAAAGGACTAAATATCCCAACCCAACCCAGGTCACCATGGCAGCGCTCTGAATTCTGCTACCTGAGATGGTGTGTGACCCACACTCCTTACAACTTGACCTCAGATGGTAATTGAAGCAGGACTTCAGAAATGGTGGAGGGATGAACAGCCAGCAAAGACACAACTGGTTTCCTTCTGCTTAGGGAGGTTATAGAGCAAGTGGAGATTTTAGGGCTGAGATGAGCCATTCTAGAAAGTTCAGCTCTGCAAGGTGAGTGAACAGCAGCTGCCCCCTCTCACTGAAGGTCTTCAGGGGCTCTGGTAACAACATGCTGTGGGTGCTGAGTCGGAACTTAGAGGGCCTGGGAAAGAGGCCGGGCCTCTGCTTCCTCCTGTCTTCAGCTGCTCTGGGAACTGCAGGGGCAGAGATGCTGCCTGAGCTGAAGGCTGCCATGTGCAGTGGCATGCCTAGGCCTTCCCTGCCCACTGGAGGAACCCAAGTGGAGGAAGCTCTGTGGACCCGCCCACTCACGTGACCTCTTGGTGACAGACTTGATCCTCTGGCCCCAGAAGCAGCTGTGACTTGTTCCTGACACATCTTGCTTGGGATCTGGTAATAGCCCCCACTGGGACAGGCAGGACCCGGGCAAACCCGCACGTCCTTCCTCCGCAGAGTGCGCTTTCGGCAGTGGCCACACTGAGGCGTCCACACTACCCGCTGCTCCTCTCTTAGCAACACAGAGTAGCTACTTTCCAAGAACCGAAACGTTTCCACCTTGCCCCACAAGAGTTTCAAGACATGTCTTAGAAGAGCATGGGATCACAGGAGGCTGCAGTCTTCACATCGTCTTCACTGACGATGAGTCAGCTCTGGGCACACATACTCAGGCATGCCTGACTGGCTGAACGTTCATGGCTCCTCGGGCGTGTGCTCCATGCCCTGTTCCTCTGTGGGACTTCCTCATAGAGTAACCCTGAAACCAAGGTGCTCAGGGAACTGAGGGGCAGAGGGAAAGCCACTGAGTTCTTCTAAGCCCTGACTTCCTGTCTTTTAAAGGAGGGTAATAGTGGTACTTCCCTCCTAAGACTGCTTGGAAAATTACATATAAGATGCTTAGACTAGTGCCTGTTGCACAGGAAGTATTCAGAAACTTTGGTCCCCAGTGAAGACTGTGATCTCAGTGGAGAGGGTGGGCAAGCGTTTCCTGAGACCCACTCTACACTGGGCACTTGCCAGACACTGGGGAGCCAAGACAGCCACGCAGGACTTGTATTCGGTGCAGCTTCATATTTGTTCTAGAATTCATTACATGTGCTTCTTCCATTAAAAGTGTAGAATTACAAGCTCGTTGAAGGTGTGTGTTCCCTCCGTGTTTTGCTACACTGCCCTGGTATCCAGAAAGCAAAAGTCCCTCAGGAATGTTTTCTGCTTCTTCTCCTCACTGATGAGTGCTTGCAGTTGGAGCCTCAGGGCAGGGCCTGTGGCCTTTGAGGCACCCAGGCATCTTCACCCCAACAGGCACACACTCACCCTGAGAGAGCACCTTGCACCGTGGGAGCAGCTTCTCACATCGATTCCTGTGCAAACACCAAGAGGCCAGGCCTAGGGCACCTCGCTCCTGGCTCTTTCTACAGCAGCCTCAGTTCATGGCCCATCTTCTTCTTAGAGGAAATTCCAATAATCCTTGTCCCTGAGTCTTTTGAATTTATTTCAAAGAGTACCTGTGACAGAAAGGAAGGCAGAGAGAGAGAGAAAGAGAGAGAGACAGACAGACAGACAGACAGAGAGACAGAGATAGAGACAGGCAGAGGAAGAGAGACAGTGAGAGACAGACAGAGAGACAGAAACAAAGAAAGACACTCTTCCTGGAGGGGCTGACTGGACCTTTTCCAAAAGCTCAGGGTTGCGTTTCAGCCCCCTTCTCACTGGCCAAGTGCACCTATACAGCTGTCTAGAGATGGGTTGCCAGTTCCCACGGTGGCATCTGCTGCAGTCACTGTCCTGTACCTACCGTGGTATGACTCTCTGAGGCATGACTGTGCGTGAAGCCCTAATAACAGGTGCTATCAGAAGATATGCCTCTGGCTAGAGGACTGAGAGACCCGTGGGTACCTTGCCTTACCCCTAGTAGCCCGTGGGCCTCTCTGTCAGACTTCAGGACTCAGTGAAAGACCAAGGCTGGGAGGAAAGGGCATCCTGCTTGCCTGCCCACCGTGTAGCCTCCTGGGGCAGGCAGAGGCAGAAAGGCGCCATGACTACCTTTCACGCCATCCAAAAGAAAAGATACATGTGAGACCTTGCTCCAGGAAGCAGCGGAAGGGAAAGCACCCAGCAGGCTGAAGACCCGGCATGTGCCGGCCTACCTTGTAGAATTTGCTGCATCTGAACCAGCCCAGAGCTCCATCTCCAGGGCATCCTTGGAGCTGTGATGGTTACTTCCTGCTACAAGAGCCAGCTGCCTTCTCGAGGTCACTGTCCCAGCCCTGCTCATTCTTGCTCACACTTTGGAAGCCGCTCTTGGACATTATTTCTTTGTGAAGCTGCTGTGGTAAGAGATAATACTGGATGGAATAGTGCTTAGACTGAGGTAAACAGTTTGAAAAATATTGGGCTATTAATTTCGCAAGGCTCGCTATGGTCCCTCAAAGATAAAAAGGAAGAAATTAGACATTTTCAGAAATGGTTTTGCAAGAATGAAAAAACAGACCCTTGGTCCTAGACAAATGCTCCCAGACTATTATTATGTAATCTCCAATTTTCCCCTCTTCATTGTAGTTATTTCATGCATGTTACAGACAACGCCATTGTATCAGGGAGAGACCAATTCCAATCCCAAGGTTGATTACACAGTCATCTCTCCCCAGCCTGTACGCCGGCCCCTGCTCCCCACCCCGACTCCCACAGCCATTGATTCCCGTGAACAAGGATTGGGCCTGATTCATTAGCGAAACAACCTAATGATCACTTGGTTGCATTTAACCTTTAGCTGCAACAAAAGTCTCCAGGTTGCCATAGTAATGGGACATTCAATCCACGGCGCCGCCCTCTCCCCAAGCAGCTCCTGTGTGCTATCACACTGCAGCAGGCTTCAACCTGGGTCAAGTCAGAGCTGCAGTCCCCTCTTTGCCATGGAGTTCCTGGCTCTGAATGAAATTTGCAAAAGGTCATCCTGCTCCACTGTCATTAAAGTGAATGCAGCATCTACAGTGTAAAGCGGGAGATGACTTGGCCGTTGGGCCATTTGATGACTCAAGAATTAAAAGATGTCACCTCCTAGGAGTTTCAGCCCTAGGACTTTCCTGAATGATGCTTTCATGGCTGTTGCCTGAAGCTACCATGGGGGGAAATTCCAGGTGCGAAATGGACACCCGGGGGGAGCCTCCACTGGGCCAGCCCCATCCTGCAGAGCACCCACTCTCTGCTCGATGACCATTCATGGCTGGAACACGTTCCCTGCATGCAGGGCTGACAGAGAAGGCAGCAGGTTACAAAAGCCCTGCTTGGATCGCACCCCAGAGTGATTCCATTTCGCCAATCTGCTCCCCCCAAATGCCGATCCCCTGCTAATCCTTCTCCCTTCCTGCCCCGGTGCTGCTCCTTTTGGGACATCTGCCCTCCTCTGAAGTTCTGTGTGTCCTCGCTGTCTCCTGTGACACACATTTCCCCCTGAGCTGCAGCGACATGGGCATCGCCAGCAGCCCACGGTGTGTGCATGTGTGTGCCTTCCTCTCTCCTTTCTGTTTTCCTTAATTTTCCTTGTTTCCTTCTCCTCCTTCTTTCCATCCATTTACTCAGCAGTTATTTCCCAGGGACCTTAGATCTGCCCAGCTCCGCCCCCAGCATGGCAGGCACAGTCCTGAGCTGCAGCCTCGAGCTGCAGCCTACTGGGGAGCCAGAATAGATGGTGCACTGTGAGTAGCACATGCAGCAAGGCACATGCCGGGCAGCAGACGGAGGATGAGGCTTGCTTTTCTCTTTAAATGGTGCTCATTGAAAGCTAAGGGGTGAGGCCAGCTCTGGAAATCTCCTTGGAAGATGCTCTTCCTGTCGCTCCCCCGGCTCCTTCTTGGGAGCTCAGGCTGTCTGACCTCTCAGCCTCTGTCCTTGCAACCTCTGGGGCTCCGCCACATGCATGGAGGCTCTGGAGCTCCGGGCCGGGTGCAGTTCCCTTGTGCTCCTCCCTACTTCCCATCTCTGCATGACCTCTGCATCTGAGATGAAGGCCCGGCTTCATGGCCCCATCACACTGCTGATTTGCTTCACCCCTTTGCCTGGACAGAAGACTCAACACAAACCTCATGGATAGCCCAAGGTCCCCAACTCCTGTGTCTCTCACCCTCCATCTCTGCACAGCCTGTGACCCTCTGTTCTCCCCACTCACGTCTTCTGGGACCCAGCATCCCCCTCCAGGGCCGCACACACACACCCTTCCCTGCTGCCACTTCCTGGCCCTCCTGGCCTCACCACATTCCAGAATGGGGGCCATCCTGCCCCTCGGCCCTGGTGCCCACGTGGCCCTCATTCTGTTCTACCATGGCCCAGGTCCTACTCACAGCACAGCTTTATCTTCCTCTCCTGTTCTCAAAGCAGGGAGTAAGCATAGAGCCCCAAACACACACTTTTCCCAGTGGCCAGGGTCTGTCAATGTTTCTAAGTGACCAAGGAGACTTTCTAGATGCAATTAAATTAAGGGTGTTAAAAAGAAGACAATGTTCTGGATTGTCCCAGTGTGACCAACAGGCTCACACTGGCCCTTCCAAGATGGGTGGGAGGATCAGAGGTAGGAAAAGAGATGAGGTAGAGGAAGGAGAAGATAGAGCGATGCAACCACAGGCCATGGACAGGCCCCACCTCAAGCCGCTGGACAAGGCAGGCAAGGATCCTATCCTGCAGGGTCAGCCCCACTTGACTCCGTAACTCGGACCTCTCACCACTGGAACTATAGATTAGACCTGAGTTGTTTTAAGCCATAGTGATTTTGGTGATTTGCTACAGCAGCCATAGAACTGCATCCAGTGTTCCAGCCCCTTAATAACAGACCATTGGCCCTTTAGAGCTCCGCCCCGCTGCGCCTGGTTGCTACCTGCCACCCTGCATCTCTGTGCCCTGGTCACCAGCCCAGCCCACATCCCCTTGTGCAGCGCGGCACGGTCAGCAGGTGAACCCCTGTTCCTCTAAGAGCACCCACCGCCACACTACATGGCTCCTTTCAGGGCCAGCTGTGGCGTTGTTCCTCAGGGCCAGGCCTGGATACCTGCTGCAGTGCTGTGCCACCTCACTTGTCACTGGTGACAAAAGGCCAGAGTGTTCTATGGCCAACGCTTGGACCCACTGGCCCAAAATAAATGCTTTGGAAGAAGTGACCTCTGGTAGGTCTTCTCTGTGGAAGACATAGGTTGGCATCATTTATATTCTTAGGGTCAACCTGAGAGCTTTGGAGGCGGAGATGCCAGGGTTTCAGAAGGGGACACAATACATTTTAGCTGGTCACATATATCCTTTGAGGGAAAAATCCATTTTACTCTTGGGCTTGATATGACCTTCCTGGGGCCCCAGGGAGCTGAGTGATTACAAAGCGCTTGGAACACCAGAAGGCAAAAATTGTTAACTGCTTTGGGAATTTTGCTTTTATTTTTTTAAACATGGGAAATACACATTAAGTTCCCAGTCAGTTCGAACTTAGTGGCTATAGTTTATTTTCTATTATAATATTTTTCTGATTGGTTCTGAATGTGTCTATTTTACCATTAGCAAGACTCTTGTGATGTTCTCAAGTTAGAGAACAGAAATCTGTTTTGCAAAGGTGACGCCAAGCACAGAGCTGAGACGAACGTTTCATGATTTGTGATGCTTTGCTAAGTAATTCCCCGCGTAAGCCGCAGCAGTAATTACTAGCTCAGAAAATTGAAACTTCTGATGCTCAGCATATAGAAAGTCTGAGAGATGCTTAAAAATATTTGCTAAATGAGTGAGAAATAGGCAGACATTAGAAATCAGCCGGTAAGACAAGGCAGTGGCTGAGACTCTCCACTCACGGCAGTTCTCCTTGCCTTTGTTTGTCTGCGGGGTTCAGCTGAACGCGCTCATCTATTTGTGTCTAAGGATCCTTTCAGTGCCCTGATTTGTGGCTTTCAGGTTAAGGCAGTTGCTTCAGATCTCTCCATCTTCCGGTGGATTCAGCCACTGTTCTTGCTTAATCTGCTAAAATAACTGCAGCACTGGACCAATCCATTGCATTTACCTTTAATCACAAGTCTTAGGTTTTCCCTGCCATCCCTCTGACGGGAAGGGACCCAGAAACCTGTGCTCAGTGCTTCCTGTGAGCAAATGCCTTTTCCGTGCGGCTTGGGAGGCAAATGGCAGAAGGAAGAAAGTGGGAAGGAAGTGCAGATGGGGAAGAAGGCACTGGACACGCGCATTTGGTGGTAGGAGAGGTGCTGGTCCAGGGCTGGCCCAGACGATCTGCAGCCTCCATGCAAGGCCTCTGTGTGCTGTGACTGGGCAGAGGCCGCTGGCCACTGTCGGCCCAGAGCGGGCCTCCAGCTCCTCCTGGGCCATGGTCAAGCACAATGTGAGCTTCCTCTGAGGCGCGGGAGCCCCTGAGGCCCTCTCCTCTGTGGACCTGTCATTCAGAAGAGGCCAGAGCCTGCCCTGTGGGTTGTGCTCCCTAGTGGAGGCCTGTGGCCAGGCCCAGGGCTTTCCTGTGATCGAAGCTACTGCATGGATCATGGACTCTGCACTGAAAGAAAAACACGCAAGTCTCACACAAGCACTGAAACACTGTCTGTCTGTCTCTCTCTCTCTCTCTCTTTCTCTCTCTCTCTCTCTCNCACACACACACACATCAGATCACATTTAAAAATTACACAAAAGAAAAGAAAAACATTAAAAATGAAGGGCCTGGATTCCTGTCAAATGTCCTGTCAAACCCAATGTCCTTCGGTGATTGGGAGCATTTCCTGCCCTCAGTCAGCCAGCCCCTCATTCCCCCACCCGACTACCGCTGCAGCCTCCCAGCACGTACCCCAATCCAGAACCACAGAGCAGCTCTCTAGTCCCAGGTCCTCCGAGTGGACACTGAGGGCCCTTACAGTGAGGAAACTGGCTGAGGTCAGGTAAGAAACATGCTCCCGCGGGAATGGCTGGCAAATGGCAAAGGGCACGTGCTGCCTCTACACACTTGAGACATTTGGGGGACTGGAGAACCCCAGACAGGGATCCTCCAGCCTGCTGCAAATAGAATGGGGGGAAGGGACAATCTCAAGGATAGCTGTTAGCCTGCAGTCCAGGAGCCGCACCCTGTCACTCTGGCTGGGGTGGAGAAAAGCGTTTAGACCTTGAGGCCCAGGAAAATGCTGTGAGCTTCCCGGCAAGGCTCCAAGAAAGTTCTGGAAGGCGGAATGACATGAGCCAAGTGGCAGCGATTGCAGGCAGCACCGCCATGCCTGGCTCTTTTCTTGAAGGCCCATTGAGTGGGAGCAGCACGAAGCAGAAGGAAAAATAAACAAAACAAAGCCCGGCCATGTGGTCCCTACCTCAGCATCCCCGTGGACAGAAGTGGCTATTCGTTACCCTCGAAGCACACGGCCTGCACACAAAGTACACGGACCTGCGCCAGCGGAACTGCTTCCTCGTGAGCCTCATAATTTTACGAAGGGCTGCTTCTTATTTTATTGAAGCTCTTCACTCCCATTTTTGTTAGGTTGTCACCAGGTGTGGGCCCGGCGCTCTGGGCCTGATGACGAACGTGGAAAATGCAGGGAGTTCAAGCTGCACGAGCGCGCCATGAGGTCCTGTCGTGTGGCATCATGCTCAGGCAAGGACGTGCCCGCCGAGGGCGCCAAAATGCCCTTATCACTTGGCATCACGATACTAGTTAACAGTCTGTAATGGTGTTTTTCTCAGTGCAAAACACACTAGTTCTAAAAATATGAATTACATGTAGTGGCTCATTGCAAAGCATTTTTATTTTTTGGCACAGGGAAGCCACGCTTGCTATATCGCACTTTTCTTCTTCCAGCAGTTACCGTTCAGAGAACAAGCGCAGGGGCTTTCTCTTGCAGGGTGAGCGATTTCCCAGAAGAACAGCCCAAGGCTCGCCAGTCCCGTGTGAATGAACTGCTGGAAGCGTCCTCAGGGGCCCGGGGAGTAGCCCCACCACCGCGGGGGTCTGCTGAGGCCCTCCGCCTTGCAGCCCAGGTCAATAGGATTTCCAGTAACTAAACCCACTATGCCCCAGTCCGACTTGGAGCTCATTGGCGTCAGTGTTACGTTATGGAAAAACCATTGGGATGGGAGAAAAAAAGCCTTGGGATCAGGGCCCAGCCGAACGCTGGGGAGTTTGTGCCCGGCTCGGCATCTACTTCCCCCTTGCGTGACCGCAATGCTTTGTAAGAGGGTGGGGTCCTCAAGAACCACGGCAGAGCCACGGTATTCAAGTCCACGAAGTCTAACCTAGAACCCCTCCGACACACCATTCTGCTCCCGCTCAATCAAAACCCTCAGGCTACACTCAGCATGTGGGAGCCAGGAAGTCATCACCATCCCGGACCAGGGACACATCTGCGCGTCCTGTCTGAGTAAGGAGAATGATCCTTCTCTCCAAACACTGGAGCTGTGTCACTCCCTTTGGAGCCTTCTGGGGCTCTCCACTAGGTGGAATAGAAACCAGCGTCCTGTTGGACTCAATCCAGGCCCTGTCCCTCTCCTCACCCCCGCCTCCCGCTTCTGGGAGCTCGCTGTGCATCATCCTGTCCTCCTCGGTCAAGCCTCCCTCTACCTCCACGTAGGGGTCTTGGTCCTGCCCCCCCCCTCCCCAGCATGCAAGCCTGACTACCTGGCACCCATCCAAGTCACTTGCAGCCTCCGGGTTCAGCCCAGAATCCCATCCTCTGATCAGCCTTTGCCGCTCCACTCCCCCACCACGTTGCCCACAAACGTCCTTCCACATTATTATGCCTTTGCGGGTGGATGTCTCTCTTTGCTGCCCCCTGAGCATGCTGATGTGTTAAGGTAGAAGTTTTGTTTGTATTTCCCACCAGTCCAACCCTTGAAAGCTAATGCCTGCCCTTTCTTTCGCGTAGGAGTCACTCAGCAAGCACCTGAGAAATGAGGGCATTGAGTTCTGTCGAGAGTTTGCTGTGTGCAAGGCACAGCGCTGAGTCTGCCTGGGAAGTGCTCAGTGGCGCTAACACAAGCACATGGCTGCTCGGAGAGCCAGGTGTGTGGGTCTCCTCCCAGCATCGCCTTCCGTGTCACTGCTGGCTCCAGATCAATGGGCCACCATGGAAATGGTTATGGCACAGATAGCAGCAGACTGAATCCAGGTCCCATTATACCCCTGGCCACGGAAGAGCTGGTTGGTGGCCCCTTACTAGCACCTGTAGGACTGCCTGTCTTTGGTGGCAGTACTGTCCTAAGGATGCGGTGTTCTGATAAGGACTCAAAGTTTGACTGTAGCTGATATGTCAGTGGGAAGGAGAAATGGGGGCCTTGCAGGCCCCAACACAAACCCTTTCCTGAAAAGGACTTTTGTCCCAAATTTCACTGAATACCAACAGTCCAGAGAATCGCAGTGCTGAGAACCCAGGTGACAACTGGGAAGGACACTCCCCTTGCTTTCCCCAGAGACCTGGGACAGTGCTGGGAGAGGCTTGTGATGGTCATGACCAGGCTATGCTGCTGGCATTGAAGGGGCAGAGGCTAGGGACGTCGCTCAGCATCCCATGGCACACAGGGCAGCCTGCCCACAAGCAATGGGTTGCAATGTCCTGTCCCAGATAAAAACCATAAAGAAAAATGTAACAGGAATGACCTAAATTTCTGTCTCCCTGGTGACTTCCTGGAGAGATTACACTGCGCATGTTCCTGTTTGCTGAGGTGTACAACACATCCAGTTGGCTCTCAGGAGCTCTTGTCAAACTGTGCGTCGGACACCGACTTGCCGCGTGCTGGGTCTCTGGTGTGTGCCAGGCCTTGGACAGCTCCCTGCCTTTTTCACAGCAGTGTGTGGTCAGCAGTGAGTGAGTCAGTTGAACTCCCTTGGGCTGCTAAAGGTTCGTCTCCTTGGAAGGACTTGGGGCACTCAATGCCCATCAACCCATGGTACGCTGAGTTACGTAACTGAGTTATTCCACACATAAGCTCAGATGCCCAGTAGTAAAAAGAAAAGTGGGTAAACTTGTATTGACTTTGATGTGTGCGGCTAGGAGACCTTCCCGAGGTTTTCAAGGTCTGGGGTGAATGTATGATTTAGACCACAGCTCCTCAACTGTGACATTTAATCCATAGAGATAAATCATCATGCGCCATTGGTAGGTCTCGGTATGGATAAACAGGCCTAAAATAATTATGTCTAAAACTCCATCAGAGCCCCCATCAGAAAATCGGCATGGATTTCTTCTTTGATGTAGACGTAGGTTCGATGATGGAACTGTTCCTTGGCCGCGGAGCTTGCGCCAAATTAAATCACAGTCAGGTCAACAGAGCCAACTTGACCTCAGCTGTCCTTGGGGAATGGTGGGCACTGCCTTCCCTCTCACGGAGAGGCTGGAGTCTATAAAGATCAGCATGGGCTCCCACATGTTAGCTGTGTGACCCCAAAGAAGGTGCTTGATTCTGCACTGCCTCTGCTCTTCCCCTGTCAGATAAGGAGCCCTCATCCCTGCCTCAGAGGAATGTAATTGGTATTAAGTTAATTAGTACCTAGAAGATGTTTAGAACAGGGAAGAAGCTCAGCCTCATACACTCTTGATTAATAAAATAAAGGCTTCACCCAGCGCAGTGAAGCCATAAGACTTCTGTCTCTAGTCTTAGCCCCACTTGCCCAAGCCTTCTTAAACAATATGCCCTGTCTTTCAGCATGTGGGCAAAGCGGGTGAAGTGATGCGGAACTCAGCTTAGCAGGAAAGGCAAAGCATCGGGCCTGCGTAAGGGCGTCCGCTCCCCCCCAGGCTCTGGCCCCTACCTTCCCAGCGTCTGTCTGCCTGCTCTGTCCCCTCGCCCTCTGGCCACACCTGTGTACAGCTTCCTGCCTGTCTGCGGCACCCGCCCACCCCGGCCTGTCTCCCTGCAACCACCTGCCTGTCCATTCCGTATCCTCGGAAGCTCAAGCAATCTCAAGCACAGAAGCCTGGCCGGGCGCCTGTCCTGCTCAAAACTGCCAGCATGCAGTGAGCAGCAGATCCCCAAGTCCAGGCCCTCCGTGCCTCCGGGAAGGGCACCAGGGCCTCAGCCCAAGGCTGTCCTAGAGTCCCATGAGGTGAATTATTCGGTCTTTGGCATCAGCGTGCCCCATCACCCTAGAGAATTCAGATCCTGGGACAGGGGCCTGGAGGTCGCGTCACTGCCTGCAGCTGAGGCACCAGACCTGCAGTGGGGACCTTGCTCCCTGTGGGCCCCGGAGGCTGAGGCCCCTGCAAGCCACATGTCTGAGTGGGCCCGGAGAAAGCATCCACACAGCACGGGGTGCGGCCTGCTCTCGGCCGTCATCTATGCTGTCCGGAGGGCGCTTATTCCTTTGCCAACAACCTGGAGTCCTCCCCCCTGGGCCGTTCCATCCAGATTCACTCATTAGTTCAGTTTTAAATATAAGAGATGGGTATAGAGATCATCTAAAAAAAACCTATAAAATAAAATCCTGACTGCTAATCAACTCCTGCTACTAAAACCCACGTAGAGCCCTTTCTTCCCCACGAATACGTATTTTTGACTGTTTTCTTTATTCCACAGTCATACTCCCCACAAAGGCAGAGCGACCATCTGTAAATATTTTTTATTTTATTTCTGTGTTTGAGATTATGCCAGCAACTACAAGCGGCAATGACACTGAAAGACCGAGCAGCAATCTACACTGCAAATATTCACCGAGGGCAGAAGGCCTAGAACAACTCGGGGGAGTGTCAGTCATTCCAAGGGGGCAATTATTAGAGGGAGCACATTTATCACATGCATGCTCGTTGCTAGCTCACAGCAACTGACACAGTTTCTAAAGGAGGAGAAAAAAGAAACGGCGCAATTCTAGAAAATGTCCAGGACTCCTGTGAACAGTGGGCGAGGCCCCACACAGCATCTCCCGCGGAGCCGCGTGTCCCTGAGAAGTTAGTCAGAGGGGCCGCGCCTCGCACTCTACCTCTTTAAATTCAGGACAATAGCAGTGATGCCTGCGGTACTGCAAGGGACCATGGCAGGCACAGGGCCATCGCCTCGGAGAGGGAGGCTGCTGGTTATCATTAGGTAATCCGCCGTCGCCGCCTTTCAGCTAGAGACCTGCGGGGACCCACCCGCGGTCGCCCCCACAGCAAAGCACAGCAAAGCGCAGGGAACTGTAGACGCATGCGTAGAAGGACGTCGAGTTGGAGCTCCGGTCAGCTGCTTTGAGGGGAGTCAGGCTGTGAGCGCAACGCCACTGGGGAGCAAGTGACTCCTCGGTGACCAGGTGCCTTCCTGCCACTCGCCTCTAGGTGGGACAGAAGAAGCCCTGGCAGTGAAGCCCTGGGAAGGTTCCTCCTTCTGACAACCAGGAGGAGATGCTCGGACCGTGGCTAGCACTGTCTGCCCAGGCACTGTCTGTGGCCCAGCTGTGAGAGTCTGCGTCGCGGCTACTGAGGCACCCGGTGGGAAGGGGGCCGGGCAGGCCGGTAGCACAGCGCAGGCCTCGCCTCCCACCCCGCCCTCCAGGCCCGGCACTGCGCGGCCTCTGCTCTTCTCCAAAGTCAAAATGACCGTGAAGCATAACGTCTTCAATCAATTCAGAACACGGAGCCAGACACGACAACACAACTGAAGACACTCACGACACGATGCACTTCCAGAGCTGCGTCCGAAAGGAGCAAGAATGATAGGGCAAGTGTTTGAAGTGAATACAGGAGTATTTGGAGGGGTATTAATGGCAATGTGCCTTTCATTGTAATAAAATTTTTAAAAATTCAAACTGCACTTTTATCATACCTCATATGCCTGCTAAAAAGATAACTATTCAGTTAGTTGGAAAAAAAACATGAAATATATACAACTGGCAAAAAGAATGCCAAAGAATGTCAATATCCATTTTGTTACATCTATATAAAATTCATACTGGTATTAAATATTTACAATGACTTTCACTGAAAAGTAGATTTACAGATGGTGTTTATTTCCTCCTTTTCTGGTCATTGAGATTTTTCTAAATTTTCAAAAAGAAATACAAGTAACTTTCATGATCAGGGCGATTTGTCAGATTGTGTGTGTTGTCCTTAGAGTTGGGCAGGACTGTAAGGGGCACTGAGCTACGCTCCTGTCTTTCTGGGGTGGCTTACGATTGTCACAGCAGGCACCAGCATGCAGCTTAGCATCCATAAAGACCTGCATCTGCCTGAACCAAAACAGAAACAATGTGGGAGACGTGGAGGCAACATGGGAGTATACCATGTAATGACTCAGCTCCAGAAAATGTAGGTTCCGAGAAGCAGTCACCTACCTTGTATCCCAGAGGAGAGAATGTAGGGTATCCAGAAGGGTGGATTTATAAATGAATCTTTGCCAAGGATTAGTGGGGCCATAGAGATAGCTCAGTGGCACAAGCACCTACCTGGCAAGCGCAAGGTCCTGAGTTTGATCCCCAATACCAAAACAAACAAATAAATAAATAAATACCCAAAGATACAGTTGTAGGGTTAGTGTATCCAAGGCTTCTTTAAAAACTATTTTTAAATGCAGTGTTTTACTGATGTTAATACTGGGGCTTGGGCTGGCCAGATAGCTTAGAGGACTAAAGCACCTGATTAGGCAGGCGCAGGGACCAGGGTTTGATCCCTAGGGTGCTGTTCTGGCCCTGGCCCTGGGGCACACTGATACAGGGACTGAGACTGGATATGGTGGCATGCGCCTGTACTCCTGGCACTTGGAAGGCTGAAAACAGGAGGATCACTAGGAGCCCAATCTGTGTAGTGAGACCCTGTAGACCCAGTACTAAATACATTGGGGGGGGGGGCAGCCAAGTAGCTTAGTGGATTAAAGCGCCTGCAAGCAAGCTCAAGGGCCAGGGGTTCGATCCCTAGGCCTGCCATGCTGGCCCCGCCCCCCTGGGGCGGGCAGGGACAGCAGTTGAGACTGGGCATGGTGGTGCACGCCTAATGCCAGCTCTTGGGAGGCTGTAAACAGGCGGATCACTATGAGTGTGATCTAGTAGTGAGACCCTGAACACCCTGTAGACCTTTCCCTAAAATACAAAAAAATTAAAACAAAATAAAATAAAATACTGGGGCTCCACATAGGCTGGAATGAAGGGTTTGAATGGTTCGGTCAGGGTCACAGAGTAAGTGCCAGAGGTCAAATCCCAGTGAAAATGCCAGGTCTGGCTGTGCACCAGCAGAACACCCAGCCTGTGCTCCTCGCCCAAGCTGCAAGGGCACCCAGGCTGGCTCCGCAGGATCAGCCCCGTGCCCCAGCGTCACCTGGGTCTTAAATCAGGCTTCGTGACAGGCTACACTCGAGGACATGCACAATTTATTCGGGCTGGGGCTCACTTTCCTCATCTGTGAAGTGAGACCAGGAAGTCTCTCACGTACACTGCTGCGCTCCCCACCAGCCTCGGGGGACAGGATTCTGTGTGAGTGCGGGTGAGCCTCGTACCCAGGACCATCCCGTCCCTCTCAGGCTCAGGAGCTGTTTCCAAGCTGCCAGTCTTGTAACTCAGCCCCGACACCCTACTTCAGAGGCACACAGAAACCCTGGGCCGGGGCCTTTCCGGACGTCAGTGACTGGCTGCGAATCCCAGGTCACCGCTGGGAGCCCAGCGAAGGACGAGGGCACTCCAGCTGTGCCCCGGAGACCTTTCCCAGCGAGGCGGCTTCTCTTCCCTTTTTCTTCACAGTTCTATCAAGTCAGTGCTTTGTTTTTCTCCCATGACACGAGGCTTGAATTTTCCAGGGCTAGATGTAACAAAAGGCTTTGCAAACGATCAGTGACACGGCAAGTTACAGCTGCTTTCTGAGACTGTTCTTTTGAATCTCGAGCTTCATTGGGATCAGGAAAATCAGAACGTCTGCTTCAGACTTCACCAGCAGCACGTGGCGAAGGCGTGGAGCGTTTATAGATGAACATCCCATGATGAGCGCTTGGTAATTTCATTCAAAGATGTAAAGGAAAAGATATCATTAGGGACATTTCCGTTACTTTGTCAACTGCGGTTCACCAAAAAATAAAATTTCAACCTATATTCTTGACCTTCAGGGATTTATTCTAAGATCATATGGCTTTTCCTAAACAGCTGAATTATTTAGTGAGATTGAACTGTCAGAGGCTGTAAAATAAAGCCCACCAAAATACCAGCCGCGCTGCTGCGCTACAGCTGTTCAGGCCTCAATCTGCATATCTCATCTCTGCAGACTGAAGCCCGCAACTGAAATACAGCTCAGAAAATACTTATCAGTTTCCATGCCAAATGCAGGAAGGAATTCATCCATCCCAGGCTGAAAACCAGCTACAGGGAATGACCTGCCCTGCAGGGACACTTGGCATGGCTGAGGGAGTCGCTGCCGCTGTTCCCAGCTGCCTCGCCCACTGGGGCCACCCCTCTGGGGACGGGCCGTCCTCACAGATGTTCAGTGTAGGTGAGGTCCAGCCAGGAGCAGTGAGGAGCACTGTGCTCACAGATAGGCCCTGTATTGGCAGCACACTGCCAAGGCAGGCGGAGCATTCTGCAAAGGTTTAATTGATACATTTTTTACTTGAACTAAATAAGATTAAAATTCCTAGCTCTCAGGGAAATTTTACAGGTTTCTAGCACTTCTCTTTCCTCAACGGACTGGAAACAAAACCAAGAATTCAAAACAGTCATGTTGCGGACCAAGCCCCTGAGGGGCTTTGTAAAGGGACCCAAGTACCTGGTATAGAGGCAGAGAATGATGAATGATGGTGGTGTGGTGGTTGCTATGGTGATGACTGTGGCAAAGACAACAGCAGTGGGCAGAATGGGGGCAAAGAAGCTAACACCAATGAAGATGTTGTTGCTATTGATCTGATGGCAAGGATGACAATGGCAGTGAGGGTGACAGGGATGGTGGTGATGGTGGTGATGGTGGTGATGGTGATGGTGTTAGTGGTGGTGGTGGTGATGGTAATGGTGGTGATGGTGGTGATTCTGACAGTGATGATGCTGGTGGTGGTGGTGATGGTGATGTGGTGGTGGTGGTGGTGGTGATGGTGATGGTGATGGTGGTGGTGATGGTGATGATGGTGGTGGTGATGGTGGTGGTGATGGCGGTGATTCTGACAGTGATGATGTTGATGGTGGTGGTGATGGTGGTGGTGATGGTGATGATGGTCGTGATACTGACAGTGATGGTGGCGATGGTGGTGGTGTTGATGGTGGTGGTGATGACTGGTGGCATTCATGGTGGTACAGACTTCACTTGAGGAGACCTTGCTGGTGCCAAGTAGTATACTGAGCACTTAAGCCCTGAACATTCACTGTCTCATCTCATCTGTGGCTCCACCATAGGAAATATGGTGGATAATAAAACTGAGACTCCAAGACAGTGGGAACTTGCCCTGACACGGTACTTCTTAAATTTTGCTGTACATAGGAATCACTTGGGAAGAGACTGGCCCAGTGGTTAAGTGAAAGTATTAGGTTGCCCCGCTGGGGTGTGCCTGACCAGATTCACTCTCTCACTCACCACATACGTCCCTGTGAGACCCCGAGGCATGGCATCCCAGCGCCCCCACTGTCCATGTCCCCACATTAATGCTGCGCTCGGTGATACAGCCCACCGGCAGAAGCAGAAAGCTCCCACTGGAGCAGCACCTTCGTCAGGCAGTGTGCTGGAACCACTTTGAATCTCTGTCCACCAAATTAATTGTGGTTTCATTCACAATATTCCCTTCTAAGTTGAGACTATACTCGTGGTTATTTTTGCCCGAAGGCATAAAATTATAACCAAATATCAGCTGCTTTTTAAGTGTCTGTAATGGTTAGGCACCCAAGTCCCTAGAGACGAGGATGGAAGGCAGGATGGACGGAATCCATCCGGGTTCCTAGATCAGCGGGCTGGAGCTTTGCTCTGGGGGAGAGCAAGCTCGGGCGGGGGGCGCACCCCACGATGCCCCTGTTGGGTCTGTTCTCAAGGCACTTCTGGAGAGCCGCTGGGGCTGCACCACGGCCCCAGCCCAGTGGGCAGTGTGTGTGCCTGTGACGTCCTCCAAGATTAAGATTTTGCCCTCCGTGATGAGCCAGTGTTTCACTCCTTTAACTTCGTGTTAAGGTTTCCCATGGCAGCAGAGCCTGATAGACACAGGTGGTGTAGCAACTGCACACGTCTGTGCGTTGCCAAGCTAGGGATGGGTCCGAAGGCCTTCTGCCCCCAGAGCCTGTTTTACTGGGACCTGCTTAAGGAGATCAGGGTCTGCCATTGGGCATTAGTGCTCGCAGCCTCTGGCTCTGTAAGAGTCCCCAGGGTCAGAGAGGAAAATGAGGGGCGGTTTGGAAGGCTGAGGCAGGAGGATCGTTGTGAGTTCGAAAGCAGCCTGGGTCACAAAGTGAGCTCAAGGCCAGCCTGAGAGCTGCATAGTGAGACCCTGTCTGGAGAAAAACAAGAAACAAAAATAAACAAAATGAGGAACAAAAAATGAAAACAGAAAAGAGGCCCCTTTCTTCTGAACAGTGAAAGTGAGGCCATGGAGGGACAACGTGGCACTGGTGGCCCGAAACTACCTTAAGTTTCGCAAGACTTCGGTGTTCCCTGCGACAGCGGACAGCAGGAACAACAGAGACCAGACACCTCGGTGACTTCTGCGGTGACTCTATTAAGGAGCAAAGGCAACTTTCCTCAGGCTACGTAGTCATTAGGAAAGTTCTGTCTTTGTAATAAGTACAAGTGGGGACCATGTTTACCTTCCTCTGAATCAGGTCTTCAGCGTAGGTGGCCCTCAGTTTCTCTGGTGTGGTGCGTTACTGCCACCTGGTGGCGATATACCTGCATTGAAGTTGGCGAATAAGAATCAGTGAAACACCCGCTCCGTGCCTAACTAACCCTGTCCCCAAAGTTCTGGCGGTAAATCAGTGATCAGTTTGGAGCAGACAGATTAAGAGAGGACCGGACTGTGAAATCCGTGGCCTGCAAGGAGGTATGCCCTTCGTCCTGGCGCCGTGCTAGGGCTAGGGTCTGGCTAGAGCCGCCTTCAGCACCTTCCAGGCTCCCATCCCGAGCGACTGGCAGCAGCAGCTAGCCAGGGAATATTGCCTGGTACTGCTGTTAGTGTCGGCCTCCTCTCGAGGAGGAAAGACAAGGGTCTGTCAATAAAGGAGAGGCTTACCTCGGCTCACTTTTGTAGTCCACTGCAGGCCAGCTCCAAGGCAGGCAGCACCGCAGAAGGCTCGAGAGGAAAAGCTTTTCCGTGCACGCACGCACGCACGCACGCTTGGCAGTCGGGAAGCAGCGCTTGAGGCGACAGGCCACGCCTGAAGTGCCCACAGTGACCCGCCTCTCACGACCAGGCCCGCCTCCTAACTGCGAAGCCCCCCAGAATTTAATGACCTTCTAGAAGCCAGGCCTGAGAGCGCAAGAGGCTTGTGGGGACACCCGGAGATAAATCACAGCAGGAAGGCTTCCAGGGAAAGGTGGAAGGGCGGGAGGCAGTGGAGGCCCCTCCCTGCTGGGCACAGTAGTGGCCTTGGGGAACACGGAAGGGAAAAGGAAGCGAAAAGAGCGTCCAGGGATGGGGGCGGGGGAGTGAGCTTGGCGTTTCCAACATGCTGAGGTCGCAGGAAATGGAAGCAGGATCTACAAGGAGGTGGCGACGTGGAGGTCATTAGTAGCTTTTGAAGAGTAGCCTGCAGGTGCAGAGCAGAAAGCTTTCTGTGTAGACACAGAGTGCTTCAGACCAATGGGAGGGTGAAGAAACAACGTGTTCCTGGCACGAAACTTGCAAAGCCTGCCGTCCTCAGCGGTCTAAAGGCAGTGCGAGCCGAGGCTGCAGGCTGCGCCTGCACCTCAGCTTCAAGTGTCTTACGCCCTGAGACAAAAGGAGCCTCAGTCGGAATGCACCGCCTCTGGAGACAGGGAGGCGAGGTGGTGGCTTCGTCGTAGAAGTGAGTGGCATATGTGGTAAAGATCCCGTGATGGAAACAATGAGAGAAATAATGGGCAGTCAGAGACCACGGGTGTCCCTGGCTGCGGGGCACAGCGGTGATGGCTCCGCTGCTTGCCACACACCTTCGCCATGGCCTTGGGGCCCAGGATCAACTCAAATGCAGAGCAGGAACAGGTTGGCTTTTTGAATATGCCTGCTCTGTAAATATCACTCCATTTATCAAAAACAGAAATTAATTCTCCCCTTTGGTCCTGTGAACCTGGCCTTTTAATGGTTGGCATTTTGCCTCTAGCAACGACGGTTTCAGAGTCTCTTGTGGTCGTAAGTGCGCAGGATCCGGTCCTCACCCCATCCTCCCCCAAGAATGGCGCACCCAATAATCAGCTCTTAAATTTAAATTCCTCTTCTGCAACTGTCTTAGTTACTTTCCTGTTGCTGGGACAAAATACCAGATACCCCCAATTAAAGGAGGACAGGCTTCTTTCAGCGCACGGTTTGCAGGGGGTGTAGTCCATTGTCAGCTGGATCCGAGGCAGGGTGTCACGACAGAGCGAAACAGTCCTTGGCGTGGCAGGCAGGAGGCAGCAAGTCTTCCTTCTTTCCCTTTCTGTTCCATCCAGTCTGCAAGCTGTCGGCTGCTGCCACCCACAGCCATGGTGGCTCTTCCTTCTTCAGTAAACCCATCGCCTACACCCCGAATGATCTGTGCTGAGCATTCAGTGGACAGATCCAGCGTCACACCTATGGGCGTATGAGGCTTTGGGGGAATCTAGCTACAAGCCATGATAGCAGCTCACTGCGTGATCTTGGACAAGTCACGTTGCCTTGTTGGGTCCTGGCTTTTTTATCCACAAAATGGGGACATGGACTCTGGCACCTACTTCAGAGTGTTGCATTGAATAACAGGAGTTAGTGGAAGTCACGTGACGTGAACCTCAGCCTACAGCCTGCTGCATTTCAAGTGCCTGAGTTGGTCAGCCGTGCAATTGCTTTCCAGTTGCTACTTAAAGGAGAGGTTTAATGTGACTTACGACCTTCACAAGGACTCAGTCCGTGGTTGGTTGGCTCCGGGGCAGAAATGGCATGATGGAAAGCTTTGGTAAAGTGGATTTGCTCGCCTCAAAGCAGCCAGAAAGCAGAGAGACAAGGAAGAGCTGGAGACAAGAATAGACCCCCTCGGGTCCCCACCCTGGTGAGCGACCCCTTCCCAGCAGCCACTTCCTAACAGCAGTCACTGCATGCACTTATCAGCGGGTGAATCTGCGATGGGTCTAAGGCCCCGGGATCCGGCCACCTTCCAAAGACCCACCTCCAAACACATGAGGCTTTAGAGAGACATCTTAGAGCTAAGCCATAACAGTTCCCTAGGAGAGACGCCCCTTGCTAGTTTTTGATGGGGAGAGGACTTCTGATAGAAAGATGGACCTCTGGATGCCGAGTCACCTATCTTCACCAGCGAGCAGAAGCAGACATTTTCTCCCTATGGTTCATCATCCGAGGTCTGGAGATAACCACAGATGTCCAGCTGTGTCCCAGACAGCCGCCCCCAGGGGAGAATGGGTGGGAGCACCCATTCTAGCCCTCGCTAGGATCCCAGTAAGCTCCTGCAGGGCAGCTGTGCGTCTCCCACCCCAAATGTTCATAACTATTCTTCAAAAACAGCACTATAGGAGCGCTGTGGTGCTTGTTCTCTGCTGTGATGACATGGGCTTTGGAACTGGACAAGTAACAAGCAACTCAACCTCTCTCCATCTACCTTTGCTCTTCTGTCCAGTGGGTAGCACCAGAGAGGAGCATTTTCCCCTTGATGGGGCCCAGGTGGAGTCTGCCTCCCTGCCAGCTCTCTGTGTACTTTATAGGCATGCCACGCACAAGCGCCACTTCATTGAATTGAAGGAAACACTCAGAAGCCAGTTCATTGTTCAATTTGATAGACAGCTGATGACTTGTAATAGATCTCCAGCCTGCACAAGTATCACTGGGAAACAGGCCTGTGCACACCCACACCACGGAGCTCACCACAGGGCCACTGCTTCGTGGGGCTGGATGGCGCCTGCCCCTCTGCATCTGCAACCAGCTGCTGGATGCTAGGGAGCTCTCGTCTGCCGATGCCCTGTGAGTACTACTGGCTCCTAAAGCGGAGGATGAGCTTTTCCTTTTTTACTGATGCTTTTCTCCCCAATTTTTGTTTCCAAACTTTCAAATTTTTCTGTGCAGGTGTCCTTCTGGGTGAGCTTTCCTGTGCAGCTGGAGCGTGGGAGTTGGACCCTGCTCAGGGATTTTGCTTTTCTGTTTAATCTTGGTTCAGTCCAGAGTGCCCATGAGTGTCAGGGCTGGCATTTCAGAGTCTCTATTTGTGCCAATCTACATATGACTTAATATCTCTCTGCCTGATCACAGGACCTAGGACATAGTCGGACACATTCCAATTTCAGGCTCTGAAACTATGCCTGCACTGAAGATTAGAGGAGGAAAAGTTATTTGAAATATTTTCCTAAAAATTAATGTTTCTAATCAACCGTGTGACAGTTGGTAGTATGCCAGTAAATCAGATAAGCCTGTGTTTGTGGTTTTATTGTGCATATGACTTAGCTGCCCATAATAAGTTGCATAAACCCTTAGTCCTACATTAGATGATTCATCCCTTCATTTATTCACTCACTTTTTCAGCAAGTATTTATTGACTGTGTGTTCGGTCCCAAGTTCTATTGCTAGACTGTGGAAATAGAGGCAAATATAGACACCACGTGTTCAGGCAATAGAAACTTTATAATGAGTTTTCAGTTAAGAGTGAAGGCACTTAAGATTCTTGTTCCATGTGGCACCTCACTAGGTGACATATTTTCGTGTTAGGCTGGTGTTTGTTGTTTGGTTTGGGGGGGTATTTACTGTCCTTGCTTATAAGGAAATAATGCATAATAATCAGATTTTTAGGTCTCCATTAAGATGAATAAGATATTGAAAGACATTTTCAATTAAAAAGAAAAATTAATATCAAAAGTATAGGCATGCCAGAGAGTGACGAGCAACAATAGGTTTTCAGCGGGGAAACTGATTTCTTCGCCTGGGATGCCACCTTCCTGGATGGCGCAGAGCTCTGGGTGGGTGTGGGAGAGAAATGCTACTGCCACATTGAGGATTCACGTGAGTGTCTCTCCCCACCCGGTGGCTGCAGGAAAGCCAGCACCTTACCCACCTCCTAGCTGTAGCGTAAGGCTTGCATCGTAACGCATGGAGCAGCAATTCACGCCTCATGCTTCCTACCTTTGTACCTGTGGCCAAGATTGCTTCTTTTTTTTTGAAGAACCGGGGATTAAAGTCAGGCCCTTGTGCTTGCCAGGGAAGCACTTATTCCACTGAGCCATCTCCCCAGCCCCCAAAG
>NDGN011526730.1:7371-17446 GCA_002564285.1 Tympanoctomys barrerae
TCTTTCTTTCTTTCTTTCTTTCTTTCTTTCTTTCTTTCTTCTTTCTTTCTTTCTTTTTTTTGCACATACATTGTCTTATTTTCAGGACCATTTTTAAAAACATGATTTGTAGTAAAACTGAATTTCACAAAGCTTTTCTAATTTGGTTTCAGAGACTTTCATTTTGGCAAAGATGAAGATAACCTCCTTTTCCAGAATACTCTGCACACCCCCAGATACCTTTAAAGCCACAGTTATGGTCATGAAACTTCTTTTCTGAAGTAGCCTAAAAGGTCATTTATGGAAACCTTGTCCATCTCAGACTGGATATTAATCTGCATCCAAGCTGTTTTTCTAACTCTATTTTCAGTAATACTTTGCTCCCTTGACACCAAACTGCCATTTTCCACACATTCCATATACTTTTAGATATCAGAGCCCTTGCTCCAGTCCTTCACTTAGTCTGGAATTGTCTGTCTGACCCTATTATCCATTTGTCTGGTAATTTTATTTAGCCTTGAGGATGCTGCTAAACTTCATATTCAGTATAAACTCTTCTGTGAAAATGAGGTCTTCCACACAGAGTTGCTTTCTGTTCCCTTTGAGTGCCATGGTCCGGTGCATTTGAGTTACTTAATTTGTATCACAAACTAACATATGATAAGCCCTATATCTCTGTCTTTCCCAATAAATTATGGGCTTCTATGTACAGAAATAGTGGCTTCTCCATGTTGAATTCTTATTGCCTAGGTCTGAATCTTCAGTGGAATAAAGAATAACTCTTAGTTGACTCGAGTCTACTGGTGAACGCTCCTTCATTCAAAGATTTTTAAAGTCCAAGTTGCTTGCTCAATGTTGAGATTCAATTTCATTTCCAACTGGTCTTGTTGTAAGAAGATAATGCTTTTCAAATAAGCAATGTAGAATTATTATATTGCTCAGTTTAAGAGATCCTATCTACTTCCTAATTTTTTCCAGACACCATTTGAAGCTTCATTGTAATTTATAAAAATGCCACTAGGGGGGTCAAAAGAACATTCCAAGTGTCATATTTTACTTGAGAAACACACTGTTACATAAAGAGAAGATAAAAATCTTAACAGGCATCTTGGTGTTTAGACCAGTTAAAGAAAAAATTAATCAAGAGGTCAGGAGGCAGCTCAATGACTCATGAATATTTAACATGAATTTCATTAAGTCTAACAAGATCAAGAAATGCTGTCATACTTGAGGCATACCTGTGGAAACACTTACACTATATAAATACCAACTGTCAGGTAGCACTTCTCTTAAGTCAGATATTTGAACATTAATCCAGATTACACTAGAATTACAAAATTTTGATAAAGTCAAGCAAGGTACTTGGTAAACGTAATCTTATTCTAGGTCTAAATAGTCATTTCTTCAGAGAAGGAGTAATTGAATACAAAGAATTATGGAGAATATTTTGAGAATTATAGTGTGGTTGCTGTACTAGCTACAAAGGCACAGTTGGTTGATTCTAACATGATTCTAACCTTCCACAAAATCTTCATCTGGATGTCAGACAATGAAAAGAAGATATTTTTTCACACAGTTGTTATTACCCCAAAATGTGACATGAATCAGGGGCTTGGTTTTACTCACTCATTAGCTGGATATTCAGCTATCAAAGTAGGGTGTGTGATGTTAAATATGATTCCATATTCATGATCTTTCAACTAAATTTCCGTGTTTTCATTTACTGTATTTTGAATTTGAAAAACCTGAATCTCAGACATTCTAAGGGAATTTATTGGCTAAAATAGTTTCAAGTACTCATTTTACTTTATTTTACATATTTCTTGTAGTCTATTAGTATGATGAAATGTTGGCACTTAGGGTAATGGGGTTATATAAGTGTCACCCCATTCATTAATGATTATGAGGCTGGTCATTCAGGTGACCCCTTCTTTCACTTTTCAATAAACTTCTTTTAAAAACTAGATGATTGGTGGGAAATCATAACCCACCCAGAGCAAGAAGAGTAAGTTTTCAATAATAGGAATAACTATGGGAAATATAATCAATGAAAAAAAAACAGTTAAGAAAGTGTTACCCTAGTTACAGCTTTATATCTCCCTGTGTTTCTGTTCTGAGGATTATCTCAATAAATTTGATTTTGTTATTGTTCTTTATAGTACTCAGATCTAAAAATAGATTGCTTACTTCTAAGAACAATCCACAATGAATTGATAGCTTTTACATATTTTAAAGGAAAATAAAGCTGAAAGCTATTGAATAAAATTTGGAAGTGTTTTATGATAAAGACTCATATTAATAATAACTGTTTAAAACAGTAAGGAAAGATTAATAAAAATAGAGGAATTTTTCATTATAATACTAAGAACCAAGTGCTAGTAGACAATAGGAGTGACATGGGAATATGCTCTTATCACTGCTGCACTCATAGGGAAGATAGGTTTCAGGTATTTCTCATTTCTTCCAGTTATGAAGATAGTGATCTTGTTTGTTGTAATTAATGTGAGAACAAACTAACTTATGCTGAAAAGTTAAGGAAATACACAAGGCATCCCCAGAGGCTTCCTGAGGAAAGTCATTTCCTGTAGAGCAGGAAACAAGGAAGTCCACAGGAGCACGGTTAGGAGGCCCTGTCCCTCTGGCCACGTGACCTAGGTCCACTGTTCACACATCACCCTGCTTCCCAGGCTTCCTGGTATAACATGGCTGCCATCCACAGCGCTGCTTCTGTGTGTCAATGCTCGGCCTTGAGAAGGAAGTGAGGCTTCTCTTTTCACCAGCCCGTCTTCTTTCCTTCCCTTTTCTTTTCTTTTTCTGTGCACAGCTACCATATTTGCCAAGAAACTAAGAGATGTTAAACTTTTCCACAACAAACAAGACATATTATAAATTAGATTAAATCTTTTAAGGCAAAATAGCTATTTCTTAAGAATAAGATGACATGCACAGCATGTAACTACAACCTTTACCAAATTAAGCCCTGAGTTTTTGTACATTAATGTCCTCTATGTAACCTATGGAGTTAAATTACCCACCAAATAGAGTAGTTCACATCTCCAGAACACTCAGATGGCTTGCTCATCTGAAAGGCAGGCTTTGGGACTTGTGAATATGAAATAGAGTGTCCTTGAAAGAACTAGAAGGAACTCATACAGCACCACACTGTGACTCCTGCCTTCAGGATTAGTGATGAGCCCGCCTGTCAGGAGTCTCTTTCTGTCTGCCTTACAATAATTAAAGAAAATGGATGAGTTAGAATTCCTGTTACATTTGCTTCCCTTTCATAATTCCAAAATAG
Organism: Tympanoctomys barrerae; assembly: GCA_002564285.1. Taxonomy (NCBI): domain Eukaryota; kingdom Metazoa; phylum Chordata; class Mammalia; order Rodentia; family Octodontidae; genus Tympanoctomys; species Tympanoctomys barrerae. Next base: position 10,649 of record NDGN011526730.1, read on the forward strand.
CTTATTTAATGGTAATTAAGAAGGCTTTCTTAAATGGGTATCATGGATAACTTGCTACCACAATGACTTTTTCTTAATTCAAAATGAAAACTTGAAATGAAATTCTTTTCTATTAGGAAAAAAAAAAAAGCTGGAGCAATACCAGCTGAAAATACAGGTGATGGCAGTGAATTCTCAATATGTTTTCATCAATGCCTCTCTGAAATCAACATAACATTGAGTTAAAAAAAAACTGAGCCCTCAGACTCAGTGTTAACCTTATCTTAATTTTTGTTTTCTTCAGATATTAAAAACCTTAACTAAAAGGTGCTAAAGGCAGTACATATCTATCCTAACATTTACCTGAGTGTGCTAGTCTACTCTTTACATTTCTAAATTATTTTATATTTTATTTGACGGTTGAAATTGTATATATTTATTGTTTACAGCATGATGTTTCCAGCCATATATACTTTGTGGAATGACTAAATATACCTAATTAACACATACTTTACTTCATGCAGTTGTCATATTTGTGAGGAAAACACATACTATCCATTTTCTGGACAAGCTTGAAGAATGAGGGAAAAAAAGACTAGGGAACATAAAAGTCAACTTCTACTGTTTGCTGCTTTGTCTGGAAACTGCAGGATTGAAAAGGCAGTTTTAGCATTGAAGTCCTATGTGTCAGAAGACCCTTGGCCAGTTATGGTCAGCCCCGACTCAGCCTTAATTTGTGGGAGCCACTATGTCTCCCTCTGCCTGAGCTGAGTGTCAGACCATTGGGACCTGAGCTAAAGGTGACCAAATGTACATTAGAAGGACAACCTTCTAATTATGCCTGAGTTAGTGACGTAGGGCTTGGCACAGAGATTCTCGAAATGTTACCTCTTCCATCTATTTACTAACATTGTTGATGCATGTTTTTTCCTAAGCACTTTGTTGACTTCGTAGGAGAATGTCAAGTTCATATTGATGTCATTCCTGCATGACATAACTGCACTCAGGAAGAGAGAACATGCATAAATAGGCAGGAAATCTCAGTGTTAGGCTGAGGAATCTGCATTAAGATTTTTTCAAGTTGGCAGATCATGGACTAAATGAGCTTATTTCGTTAAAGTTATCTTGAAAGTCATGTTCTTTCCAATAGTACGCACCCCATTGATTGTTTATGATATTTTTGGTGTCATGTAAATGACTTAAATTTCTACCCCAGTCTAGATTAGCAGTCCTATTTTTCAAATAAGAAAACCCTATGAGAAAAGCAGAAGTCTGGGACCTATGGAGCTTTACGGTCAAATTAGCACCCAATTAGCATTTTCTAAAGTCCCTTGACATCTTACATGGTTTCCTATGGTGATCTCTGTGGCATTTGTTTGTTTGTTAGTGTTTCTTTCTTTCTTTTTTGAGATAGGCTCCTGCTAAGCAGTGCAAGCTGGACTTAAATTCACTCATGTAGCCCAGGTTGGCCTTGACCTCACAGTGATACTTCTGCCTCAGCTTCACATGCACCAGGTTTACAGGTGTGCACCACCATTCCTGACTTTCTATGGCTTTTAAACAAGGAGAAAAGACAATTGCTATTCTGCAAGGATACAAAGTGTGGCCTTACATATATTTCACATGCAGTGTCTTAGTTGCTGTTCTTGTTGCTGAGACAAAATACTCAACACCCAAAACTAAAGGAAGAAAAGTTTATTTAGCTCACAGTTTGTAGAGAGTTCAGTCCATAACCAATTAGCCCCATGGCAGTGTGACTTGTCAGAAAGGCATCCCAGAGGAGAAACAGTTCATGTCTGTTGGAAGGCAATAAGCAAATGAAAAGCAAATTATCCTAGCTCTTTCTGTCCCTTATATTTTCACTGTGATTTTCAGGTTATTACACCTTTAATTCTAACATCCTTAGTCCTATCACTGTAACATGGATAAATCCCAGAATTGCATACTTCAGACCCTGTCATCTTCAAAAAGCCTGTGATTGCATGAGGCTTTGGAGGGGCACCTAGACACAAGTCATAACATGCAGTGTTGGGACTATGTAATTGTGAAGATACCCAATGTCATTTTTTCTATCTATGAAGGACTGAGAAAGATTAAATATAAACAGGTTAGGTATGTTGGCCAGTATTTTTAAAACATTTTAATTATGAGAATCCTTTCTTAAAGTTACACTTACCCTGAAATTTTACTTATGTTAGCCCTTCTTTTTTTAAGAATGGCATATTCATAGCCAAAGATTTATATTTAAAACATATACATTAAACAAATTTTTAACAATTATTTATTTACTTATTTTAATGTATTTAGTACAGGGTCTCGTTACACAGATCAGACTCAAAGTGATCCTCCTGTTTTCAAGCCTCCCAAGTGCTAGGATTACTGGGACATGCCACCACACCCAGTCTTGATCTCTGTCTCAGTGCATCCCAGGGTCAGGGCCAGCATGGCATGCCGCGGGTCAAACTCCAGTCCCTACACATGCCTAAGCAGTGCCTTTAGTCCCCTAAGCTATCTGGATTGTCCTAAAAAAGAATATTTTATATTATAGGCACAATGCTGAATAAACATAGTTTTGGCTCTCAAGAGGCTTCCAGATTCAAATTTGACTTTAATGGAATGAATGTGCATTTTTTAATCACAACAGAATCTGTATACACTTAAAGTACAGCTGCATAAGTATAGTGTATCAGATCATGTAATTTTTCTAAAAAGTATAATTTGCATATTGACAACAAACCCTAGCATGAACCGATTTGCCACACCTCCTTCTATTCAAATTCTATGAGAACCACAAATTCTATCAGAACTACTGCCTTAGACTTCCTCCTTGCTCCCGAAAAGTGCAGTTCCTTCTCACAGACAGTGTAGCAAAGTGTAGGTCAAGGCAGATTCTTAGATCCTGACCCCTGGTTTATGAGCTATTTGACCACTGAAATACCAAGTAAGAGCCTTATGATTCCATGTCTTTTGTTAAGGCATAAACACGGTATCTATTTTACAATGTTATTTTGACAATTAAACAAGTTAATAATGCATAATACTGATCCATTTTGCTGGTTACTTATTGCTGCTATTAATAGGAGTGCTAGTAATCTGAACATCTGAGTCCACATTTGAGCAAAATCATAGCCTATGAGTTTGTCATTCATGAGTCTTTATCAAAATTCAATGAAGCTAATGAAAACTTACATTTGGAAAGCAGTCTAAATTTTGCTTCCTTTTGAGAGAATATAAGTGATTCAGGACTGTTTATTGTTTGCAGAGGTGGTGTGCTTATGCTTGTTTAATGCTTTATTGATTAAGGCTATGGTAAGCACTCTTCTCAGGAGGCTGTTTTTGAGGACATCTAACACTGATGACTGATTGGCAAGGAGAATCTGGTGTTTTTCTTCTCTTCATAAGAACAGCCATATAGCATTTGATCATTGATCTATTTACTGTGTTTGGCCCATTGGCAAAAGCTATTGCTAGAAAGACCATGTTGCAAAGTGTTCTTGGAGGGTCAGAAGGAAAACAATATTGCCTTTAACTGAGGGAGACATTGAAGAAGCTTTTAGACATCTCTCTACTTCTTTTACAACAAGCTGTGCAGACTGACCATATTTCTTTCTTTTTTGTTTTTTAAAGGACAAGAAAAAAATTAAAGTTTATTGAAAGTAAGCATTAATGCTTAATTATCAGACCAATTTTGCATACCTATATCTGTTAATCTGAACAGCAGATCTGATGATAAAGATATGTAATATAACAATCATTGTTAAATTTTTATTCTTGTTTTGAAACTGCATCATGTGCCCTGTCACTTATTACTCTGTTTTTGTCTTTGTTTCTGTCATTTGTTTTTACTCTTTAAAATAAAATAAAACCTACCATTTTTTGAGTAACAACCATACATCTTGGGTATACACAAATATCCTATTAACACTATCAAGTGAACATTTTAAGGGTCAAAGAGCTTGGGAATTTGCCTAAGGTAACTGTAATGGTTTGTGTCTAGTTGTACCCCCTACCCCAGGCCTCATGCAGCCATGGGGATGTTTCTGGAGCTTAGTATTGATTATTGTGGGTGTGGGTGCTGCACCTGCCCTGGGGCAGGTAATCTATATTACAATGTAAAGAGGGCAGAAAAGCTAGTAGCTGCCTGAGCTTCTGCCACTCCCTTTGCTCCTGCTTTTTGTTGCCACCATAAACTGCCCTTCTGCCAGTTTTACAAAGAAATTTAGAAACCTAACCATGTATGGAATTGTAAGTCATTATACTAGAGGGACAATACGACATTTACAGATGTGGATCTGGTAGAAGAAGAAGAAGAAGGAGGAGGAGGAGGAGGGGGAGGAAGAGGAGGAGGAGGAGGAGGAAGAAGAGGAAGAAGAAATCCATGGTGTTTGGAGTGAGATATTCCTGATTTGAACTCTACTTCTACCACAATAGGATAATGGTACGTCTCAGTTACTCTGCTCTTGTTGCTGGGACAAATACTGACACTCAAAATTAGGGAAGGAAAGGTTTATTTAGTTCATAGTTACTGGAGGTTTCAATCCATACTCAGCTGGCTCCAAGGCAGAGCTGAGTATGGCAGAGGGGCAGTTTATGGTGGCATATTTCTAACATAGTTTATTGCTTATATCTCCCTTAATTCCAAGTACTGTGCCCTTAAATATGTTTTCATTTAGATAACTTGATATCATTTTCAGAAGAATGTGTAGTTAATAATAAAATGTGCTTATATCTGCTAAAGTTAGAGAATTATAAAAGCCATACTTAGAAACAAGAATTATTTTGGTCCATAGGAAGAAATAGTTGCTCAAAGAAGAAACAGACTATCCTTTCTAACATAATTATTTATAGGGAAAAGCCCTTCTTTTGCCCTTTTATATTAAAATATAATATATTGTTTAAGGCTTGGCTTTTGATTTTGTTCCCCTAAAGTTTATATGTTAGTCTAATTCTGCCCTTGTGGCCTTGAGTAAGTTGTATAAGATCCACATAAATAGGATGAGCTACACTTTGAATACGGTATGACAAGTGAATGAAGTAAATATATACCAGATGAACACAATAGGCATGGGCATCCCATAAATGTTGATTTCTGTCTGTCTGCAAAGGTAGGCTGTCCAGCTGATGCTTCTTCCAAAGGAAATCCCACCGTGACAAGTAGGTATGTCTTCATTTTGCCATCTATTTTTAAGTTATTTAAAAAAATTGCTACATATGTAAGTGTAAATGATAAGACATAGGAATGGAAAGCATAGAAAATTGACGCCACAGCAAATCTCTATTATGTTTTGCAAATATTCTGTGTTCCTTTCTGTGTGAGGTTGATACTGTCCCTAGGCCATTGGTGGCAGGGAGAGCTATTTGTCTTCCTCTGAGTGAGGAGACACCATACATCATTCCCAAGAAGCTTTCAGAACAGCTAGTGGTGCACTCTTATCTTTAATCCTCTTGCCTTGCTCACCATCCTACTTTTCATGGAGCGTTACCTAAAGCAGCACCACAGGGAGTTACTGAATATTACTTTAATGTTGTTTTTGGCTCAAATGTCATTTGACCTGGAGTTTGTTCTCTCACTGTAACTCTAGATGTAAAGTGTTGAACAAGGCCTTACTTTCCGCTTATCTAAGAAGGGTGTTAACATAGGCAGAGTTGTTTTGAAAAATAAATTAATTAATTAATCTATGTAAAAGGGCTTTGGTAAACTATGAAACATCTATCAACATTAACTTTAATTTTTATGGGATTAATTTGCTTAAGTATAACTACTTTACATTTGCCAACATAAAAACCAAATTCCCTGAACCAAGAGCACCTCAATGAATATAGTGTGCTGTCTTGTCTGCAAAGGACAGCCACAAAAAAAACAGTCCCCACAATGTGCAAGAGGCCTCTCAATGCTAGAAAAATAGAAAAGAATTTATGCAGTGAAAGAGTTCCACATTAACTCTGTTACTTCCTCTTAAGTGAATGCATATACACATGTGTACACATTAAAACATATAGACACATGCAAAGCAAATACATGGATACACACACATACATATACACATGAATGCATACATATATATGAAAACATGTTAGTCAGCATTGTCTTATTGCATACCTGAGGTAATCAACTTACAAAGAAATAAGGTTTAGTTTGGCTTAGAGACAGAGGCAGAGACAGAGACAGAGACAGAGGCAGATAATTTGGCTTCTCACTATTCCCTCCAAAGGCAAACCCGAAATGATATGAAGACTTTCTGGTCTGTTTCTAGTATGCTTAAGCTTCCACCACTTTCTAATAGCACTAAACAAGGAACAAAGCTTATAATGCATGAGCCTTTGGGGGACACTTAAAATCTAAACTGTATTCAACCATGATTTTGTATTGCACATTGCTGGCTTTGATGTAGCTGTTCAATTTACTTTTTTCTTGTTCCTCTAAATGTGTACTATTTCTTACGTCCAATCAAATATGATTACACTCTCCTTAAAATATATTTTTTAAAAAAGTAAAAAGGACAAGAAAAACTTTTAGGATTATTAAAAGCATTAATGTTCAAGTATTTATTAACATATTTGTTAATCTGAATAACAGATTTGGTGATAAAAATACATAATATAACAACCATTGTTAATTTGCTTTACTTGTTTTGAAAATCTGTACCATATTGTTACTCTGCTTCTGTCTTTATTTTTTTGCTATTTGACTTTACTTTTGTTCTTTTTACTCTTTAAAATAAAAGAAACCAAAAAGAAAAGTAAGCTGTAATATCGCTCTCTCTCTCAATCTCTCTACATCTATCTACTTATCTACCTATCAATCATCTATCAGTCTAT
>NDGN011526734.1:3442-16533 GCA_002564285.1 Tympanoctomys barrerae
GAAAGAAAGAAAGAAAGAAAGAAAGAAAGAAAGAAAGAAAGAAAGAAAGAAAGAAAGACAAATTCGATAAAATAAGAAAGGAAAAATCTCTAAAACGCTTGTGAGAATACATGTCCCTTCCACGTGCCCATGGGACAGTTCCCAAATAGACCATGTGGGAAACAAATTTCAATAAATTGACATTATACAAAAATACTTCCTGATAGGAATAGCATTCAGTTGAAATCAATAACAAAAAGAAAACTGGAAATTTATCATTACTTGCAATTTTTTAGATACCCCAAAATAGCAAAAGGGCCGGCGAGTAAGGCCCAAGTGGCACTTGTTCTGTGTGACTCAGAATGAGTGCGCAGTGAACAACTCGGGAAGCGCTAAGAAGTTGCTGCTTACTGTGAAAACCTGACCTAAAAATACCTACATTCAAAAATATATACAAGTAATCTACTTTTTCACGTGAACAAAAGACCTTTCAGTAGAATGAAATAAAACATGTCAGGACAGAAATGTGTAGAATAAAACAAAATAGAAAAAATTAGTAAGACTAAAATTTAGACATTTGAAAAGGTTGATGTACTACCAATACTAGCTTGACTAATTAAAGAAAAATAAAGTTTCACACAAACATTAGAAATGAAAGAAAGCACAACATAAAATCATAGGGAAATACTATGGACAACTATGTGTGACAAGTTATACAACCAAATAACATGGAAGGATTCCAGGAAACACTAACAAACCGGAATTAATGAGTTATAGAAATTGTGAGTACACCCACAAAATGTAAAATGATTAAATTAATACATTTACACTTTTCCACAAAATAAATCCAGGTAGATGTATCCGTAATGGTTAATTCTAAGAAACATTTAAAAATAATAGACAATTGTTTTCAATCTATTCCAAAAATATAAGACAAGGAATATTTTCTCCACCATTTGATAAGGTCAATACTTCCCTCATATCAGAACAAAAGAGAAATGTTCTATTTCTACACCCTAATTTTATCGATGTAGGCCTGATTTGATAGCAGAAAAGGGAAGTTATTCAGAATCATCAGCAAAGCACTCCTTTGCATGCAGGAACTGTAGTTTCCATCTGCAACAAAAACAATCCGAAGCCACTGCTTGAAGGTTGCTTTTTCTTTATACAGTCTTGCCTAAAAGCAATGATCCATGATAAGGAGCTACAAGTTATTTCAAACTATTTGTTGTCAAAGATAGATTTCCACATAAGGATGAAGGTATAAACCTTGTCTATCAACTTTAATCTTAAAAGGTGAGAATACAAAAAAGTAGGTTATTTTATTCATCTTGAACAAAGTTTCCCATTACTTTCTTACAAATGGCAAATATAATCATGACAATGCCACATACAGAAACCTACAGATACTGTTTAGCAAGCTACATTTTTTTTTTCATTTTTTGATTCAGTAACAAGAAGAGATACTGAGTAGTAATAACACCTGGAGCTGCCACTGATTCACAGGTTGAAAGGAAAATTAAGTCTTTTCTGTAATTACCCCTAATAGCCTTCTAATAGAAGCAGGGTGTGTAATGGAGTTGCGGGAGAGGAACCTAGAAGCAATTTAGATAAGTGCCAAGCGCAAATCATGCCTGAGGGCTGTGCATCCTAACACCTCTGACTATATTAGGAAGAGGGGGTATAATTAAACCAGTGTGTAAAATGATACTTGATTACACAGACCACCTTAGTGTAAGGGAGAACATTTGAAGCACTGCACCTGAAAGCAGTTGCTTGAATATATACATAGATGCACATTTAATTACAGTACAAAATACTTCTATAATTGACACGGAGAAGAGAAGGTAAAGTAAACACAGCAGCACACGTCCCCCGGAAACCCGCCGCGCTGGTGGGGTCCTGGATCCTGCCCGAGCTTTCCAGCACCACCTGCCTCCGTGGACGCCACAGCGCCTCAGCGAGCTCCGTGGCACACAACAGTGTCGATTTTCATAATCTGATAAATAAATATAGATTGAGTCTCTAGCTCATAAAATTGTCACCACATGTCAGCAGCAAAATGAGACCTCAAAAAGGAAATATAGGCAAATAATTACCTAATTAAATCATATATTAAACTTTCAAATTAACTTATACTATTATTTCTTAGCAAAATTCTTCTTTTTGTTTTAGGAATCATTTCATGCAACAAGCAAAAGAATTGCTTCTATTTGTGATCAGTCTTATGAATGTCTCATGAATGCAAGAGAAAGGGAATTGAATAAGGAATGGAGAGAGACAGAGACAGAGAACAGAAAGAGGGGGCAGGGAAGGCAGAGTTCTGCCGTCTTCAGAGTTGAATCTGTGCCAAAGAGATGAACTGTGTTGGGCAGAAAGGGGGAAAGTCTTGACCAGAAGTAACAGGTAAATTTCTCTTTTCTTAGGTAGAATTAGAGTTCGTAGTCAGAGCCAATGTGATTAGAAAGGAGCACAGTAAATAGTCCACTTCTCGGCTGGCTTTCCAGAGGCCGAGTCCTAGCTGTCCCCAGGGCACTGCCGCTGCACAGACTGCGGATCGGACCACTGCCGCTCGCCACTGCCCTCACTGCGGGGAGGGCCAGAGCCACGGGGAGTGCAGACGGGAAAGACAGGAGAGAAAGAAAAGCCATTGGGGCCACACCGCAAGTGTGCACCAAGTGCAAAGAGAAGGAACGAGAAGTGGGACAAAGGAGCCAGGCACAGAGCGATCTGTAATAAAAAACAGCTTCAAAGAGGTACCTAGGTTCAAGTAAAGATGGGGCGAGAACCACGGGCAAATTCGGAGAGAAGTGACGAGGCAGTGAGAAGCTAGCGACCACGGAATTCCAGCCACATATTCGTGCTTCAGTCAGGCGCTCTGACTGCTCAGACTTACTAATTCCGTAAAACGTCCTTGGATACAGGTTGCTTCTAAAGTGGTTTCAGCCCAGGGAGATAGCTCAGTAGAATAAGTGCTTGCCTGGGTCCTGAGTTCAATCCCCAGTCCCGGAAAAAATAAAAATAAAAAATAAAGTGGTTTCAGTTCTCCTCAGTGTTGTACCATCATCACATTCTCTTATATACTTTTCAGATTAAAATTCTATTCAACAAAATTTATTATTTTAAATATATACTTTTACAAATGAAGTAATAAAATTACATTCTGAAAATCATTAAATTGTGTCTGTCTGCTTAAGCTTTTACTCAGTGTAATTCAGTAACATTGCCTAGTCCATAATTACCCCGAGGTATGACAAAGGCTCCGTCCATCATTCTACTATCAGCAGCAGAAAGAAAACCCAACATGCTTATCTAGTTCAATCTGCTGGAGAGAACCCATGTAAGAACCAAACAAGAGTGTAGTTTCCTGTAGGCTGAGCGCTGTTTCCTGTGTGCTGCTGTTTGCAGCCCTACTGAAGCCTCTGGGGTCTGTGAACAAGCAGTCCTACTGAAATCTCTGGGTTCTATGAACAAACAGCCCTACTGAAATGTCACATCTATGAACAAACAAAAGCATGAATCAGCCCCTGGAGGCACAGACAGGCCGGGGCGGGCATCCCAGACCTGAGTTTGTGCCGTGCCTGCTGGGGTGTGTCAAGCACTCTCCCTTTGTGTATCATTTAATGCTCAGAAGTGCTTGTGCAATAGGAATTGCCTGGTTCCTTGATAGATGAAACTCAAGCTGAGCAACTCTTGGTGACTCACATGACATTCAGCAGCACACCAAGCTTCTAGTAGCTTCCTGGGTTCATATTCTGTGTCTCTCAACTGTATTCTGCTGTATTCCCAGTAAAAAACAGAATTTTCAAAACTCAGGGCTAATTCTTCACTAAGCATCAGGAAATCTATCCTTATTAATCCAAATTCAGCTGCTCATTGGAAAAGTAAGATTGTTCTTCGGATTGCACGTAACTCCTTTGTGTTAAAATTGAACGCAGAGCAGACAGCGAGTTTCCAGCGCTGCCTTCGGAGTTAACTGCAACGCAGCTGTGAAAGTCCCCTTCTTACCCGTAGTTAAGCCTTTTGTAAAATGAGATTTGTGTCAATGTGTCCTTATAGTGAGTCTAGACAAACCAAAAGCTCTGCCGGTGTGCTCCTCTTGTGTGTCCAACTCCAGAACAGCCTGTTGTAGGACCAACCGCCGACCCCACGCGGCTTTGGTCCCTTTCTGGAGCGCTGCGCTCCCACGGTCTGCCTCCTGCCTGCCTGCCTGCCGGGGCGGTCACCTCTGCCGAGGCTGCCTCTCTGAATGGGACGCAGCAGAACTTTCTCTGATTGCATTCCAAAGTTCTTAAGACCGTCTTTTTCTGTTTTGTTTAGGTTTGGTTTGTTTTTGCTGAGGCAGGATCGCACTGCGTAGCCCCGGCTGGCTCACTGTCACCCTCCTGCTGGGCTCCTGAGGGCGGGATCGCACCGCACGGAGCTCTCACGCCCAGGAGGACCTTCATCGCGCTCGCGCCTGTGCTCCGCATTCTCGTTTCTACCATATTCCGTGTGGAGAACTGGTGTACAACTTGAAAGGCTGATGACCAAAGTTTCTTTGATAGGAGCGAGCCACATCAGTGCTAATCAATATCAATATGTATGTATAAACTGTGATACAAACATACCCATATATCTGTGCAACTCGTATTTCAGGCTGGGGAGGTAGCTCAGCAGCGTAAGCGACGGCCTCAAAAGCACAAGATCCTGAGTTTGGTCCCCGCTACCAAAGACAAAACAAAACAAAACAAAATTGATGTGTTTGTGATTTATTATATACAATAAATCCTGCCAGTTTATCAAACTGGGCCCTTCCATACAAATCTTGAGCAGCAAGCTGCTTCTCTGAAGAGAAAATAGAATTTGCTAACTTACAAATCAAATTTTACTTCAACTGTAAGAAATTGCCAAGATAAAGCCATGCTGGCTGCAATCGTGTAAAATAAGCCGGGTGCACAGCCACACAGCTTTGCCTGCAGCACTCTGGGAAGCTGAGACAGGAGGGTCGCAGTGGAGGCCCAGCTAGGGCCACTGAGCAAGGCCCTGTCTCAAAATAAGCCAGCCTGGGAATGTGACTCAGGGGAAGGCCCTGCATCCCATCCCCAGTGCTAAGAAAAAGAAACCCTGTTAAACATACTTGACAATTTTTAAACTTTTTGAATGTAATTAGATTACTTCATCAGAACCAAACTACAATTTAGAATTTTAAGACACTTTAGTAATTCTATGTGTTCAATTTTGGAGTACAAGCTCTAATTATCTATCAAAATTTATAAAGAGGGCTGGCCAGATAGCTCAGCAGACTAAAATGCCTGCCTAGACAGAGTGCAGCGGCTGGGGTTCGATCCCCCGTGTAGGGGTCATGCTGAGACAGCAATTGAGACTGGGCATGGTGGTGCACACCTATAACCCCAGTGCTTGGGAGGCTGAAAACAGGAGAATCTTCACAAGTCCAGTCTACATAGTGAGACCCTGTACACCCTGTAGATCCTGTCCTAAATTCACAATAAAACAAAAATTATAAAGAATAGAAGGTTAAATATAATAATTACCTACTGATATTCGTGAGATTCAATATGTTCTAACAATAGGCTCCTTTATCTTTTTTATTTTATGGAAAAATGTAAAACAATTCCATAAAAAGATAATATTGGACCAGGTAGCTGATGCATTGCATATTGTCGTCTTCAAAACAATTGCACAGAATACAAGCTGTGGGCAAAAAGTCACGGTCAGTCTTATCACAAACCTTCCTTTCCGATGCGCTAAGAGACAATGAGGCAAGCAACTTGAGATTCGTCCTCCCTCTTCCCTCTCGTCTGTCCCCCTTTCCTCCTTCCTAGTTCCTTTTTCCTGATGTGTGTACAAAGTATAAACAATACAGTTCATATTAATTATTTGTACTTTTAAATAATAATATATGTGCCTAAATTAATTTAACGTTATTGACATAATAATCATATGTCCATGCTTCCAACCTATACATACACCAAAATTTTCTTAAATTCTCCAAAAATCAAAAAGGGTATATTCACCAAGAATATATCATTTATTTACTTTTAGACATGAGGTCTCACTATGTAGTCCAGGTTGGTCTTTACCCTCCATGCTTGGAAGATGTGCCTAGCTGGCCTTCCTGATGGGTTGTTTCCAAGATTTAGCTATGACAAATCCTGCTGCTATAAATATGGGTGCCCATATATCTTGGTGGTAGGGCGTTTTAATGTACTCAGAAGAGGAGTGACTGGCTCAAATGGGACCTCTAGCCATACATTTTTTCAGAAAGTCTCCACACTGATTTCCACAGTGGTTGCACCAGTCTGCCCTCCCACCAACAGAGAATATGGGCTCATGTTTTCCCTACATCTCTTCCAAAATTTGTTATTGTTTGATTTCTTGATAATTCTTTCAGAGGTGAGATGGAATCTCAGTGTTGTTTTAATTTGCATTCTTGAATGACCAATGATGTTGAACATTTTTTCATATATTTATTTTCCATTTGTATTTCTTTATTTGAGAAATGTATATTCATCACAGAAACCCATTTTTGGATTGGGCCTTTGAATTTGGAGGAATCTGAGTTTTTTCAATTATTTATATGCTTTAAATATAAGATTTTGTCTGATGGACAATTGACTCAAATTTTTTCCCACTCTGGTGGTGATTTATTTTGATGTATAAAAGTTTTCTAATACAATCAGATCCCAGTTGTTGATTCCTTGAAATATTTTCTATGTAGTTTGGGTTTTGTTTATTAACTCTCTGCCAACACCTATTGTTTCAAGATTTCTACCTCCTTTTTCCTCCAGTAGATTTATTGTTTTTGTTTTAATACTTAGATCTCTGATTAATTTTGACATTATTTTAGTGCATGATAGATGAGTCTAGTTTTAGCATGTAGGGAGCCAGTTTTGCTAGCACTATTTATTAAAGAGGCTATCTTTCTTCCAGTGAACATGTTTGGCCCCTTTGTCAAAGATAAAGTGCCTGAGTTTGAGTCTGTCTGTATCTTTTCATTGACAATAAAAAACCCACAGATAATCAAAACAGATAGTCTTTATTTCAATCTGATAGAAGCCATGTATTACAAAACAACAGCCCACATCATAATAAGTAGATGACAACAGAAAGCTTTTACTCTGAAATCAAGAAGATGAGGATATCCACTATCATCACCACTATTCAATATAGTTCTGGGAACACTGGCCAGAGCAATTAGACAAGACAGAGGAATAAAAGGAATAAGGCTAGGAATGAAAACAGTGAAGTTATCATTATTCATAGATGAGATGATACTATTCATCGAAGACCCAAAAAATCCATCAAAAGACCTCCAGATTTAATATCCAAATTCAATCGCATAGCTGGATATAAAATCAACACTCAAAAATCAATAGCATTCCTGTACACAAACAACAAAATTGCTGAGAGAGAAATTAGGGAAGCAACCCCTTTCACCATAGCATAAAAAAAGAAAGAAAGAAAGAAAGAAAGAAAGAAAGAAAGAAAGAAAGAAAGAAACTAAAGAATCAATCTAATGACAAAAGGTAAAATATCTATGTACTGAAAACTATAGTACTCTGAAAAAGGAGATTGAACAGGATGTCAGAAAATGGAAAGATTTTCCTTGCTCATGGATAGGAAGAACCAACATTGTGAAAATGGCCACACTTCTAAAATTGTTATACACATTTATGAAATCACAATCAAAATATCACTAGCATACCTCAAAGATCTAGATAAAACATTCCTAAAATTCATCTGGAACCAGAAGAGACCTAGAATAGCAAAAGCAATCCTGAACAACAAAGGCAAGGCAGTAGGCATCACAATCCCTGACTTGAAATGACACTACAAAGCTACTGTGATAAAATAATTATTTTTCTTGAGAATAAAATGGCAAAAACTAAATGTGAGTTCAGAGATATATTTATTATTTCAGAAAACAATAGTCAAGAAATGACATTATTTCATGCCTATATCTTATACTCTTAATAGCTATGATGCAGACAACAATGCATAATTTATTAATTGTTGTTACTGTCCTATCAAGTTGTTTTGAAACTATATATATATATATATATATATATATATATATATATATGCAGGCGCCACCACACCCAGTCTCAATTGCACTCTCAGTGTGCCTCGGGGGATGGAGAGTGGCACAGCACACCAATCCTGGTCCCTGTGCCTGCCTAAACAGGCACTTTAGTCCACTGAGCTATCCAGCTGGCCCTAAAACTCTATTTTGTTACTTCTACTTGTTTCTTATTAAAATAAAAGTTATTAATATGTAAATATACACATTCCTTTAAAAGTATGAAGAAAATTAAACAGTATGCTTAAGAATTATCAGGAAGCATTTTTAGTAATATAAAAATAAAAGGTATATTTCAACCAATTTGATTCAAAGGATTATGTTTCATACAAGTAACTTAATATTTTTCCTTACTTAAATTATTTTTCTTTCTCAAAATCATATTACATTTTAAATACTGATAAAAGGAAACAATCATAAAATAATAGAAATGCAGGAAATAAATTTTATTTTCTTTTATTTCATTGATTTAGTAGTATTGCACTTATAGTAAGAACATTTAAAATTCAATTATAGAAATGAAATATCCTCATGGTGGAAAATTAATAAAATATATTGATAAAAATAAAAATTAAATTATTTTAATTTTAATGCTTATCACGGTTGCTTTTCCATCAAGACTTTATTCTAAGCATGTGTATAAAGCACAAATAATAAAGTTCTTATTATTTGTACTTTTAAATAATATATGTGCCTTGATTAATCTTATTGATATAACAATCATAAATCCATGCTTCTAACCTACAAATGTACCATAATTTTCTTAAATTGTCTAAGAATTAAAAAAATGAAATATTCACCAAGACTACATTACTTATTTACTTTTGGCTATGGAGTCTCACTAGGTGGCCAGCTTGGTCTCTGCCCCTGGTGCCTGGAGGAAGTGTCTACCTGGCCCTCCTGAGCACCGTGGGGCGCAGCACTCGAGGAAGAATAGGAGTCTATTGCTGCTTTAGATAAGTTTATCAGTGATATTTTAAATTTAAAGCAAAATTAAAGCACTGCTATAGCACTGCCACACTATTATCCTCTTCTATGGACTTTTTTTATTCTTTCTTTAATTTCAGAAATGAGAACAAATTACTAAATGTGACGATGGAAATGAGGCCTAACTCTTTAAACAGGAAGAAATACTTAAAGCGTAGAGATCATGCCAGTGAAAACAGCACGTAGCAGACATGGTTGGGACAAGACAGACACGCCGTGACCACGAACCTGGCCAGTGCGACATCTGGAAACGGCAGCACTCTCCTTCCTTTCTGTATTCTGCTCCCTGAACAGGGAAGTGGCCTTGTTGTAAGTAAAGATATGTATTTTAAAGCTAAATGTAATTTGTCAGTACATGCAAAAAGCAGATAGTCCCCTAATCTTTGCGTTCACTGACTTGGGGAATTCACATGTGGCCTG
Organism: Tympanoctomys barrerae; assembly: GCA_002564285.1. Taxonomy (NCBI): domain Eukaryota; kingdom Metazoa; phylum Chordata; class Mammalia; order Rodentia; family Octodontidae; genus Tympanoctomys; species Tympanoctomys barrerae. The sequence goes on from NDGN011526734.1 coordinate 12,912, forward strand.
GGATATTTTAGCACACCGCAGCACATGCTCATTATCCTCTTGGCTTATGGTTATGTGGCTTCACATTTAAAATGTCACCTTGGTCGTTAATCTCCCACAGGGATACGATGACCTTCCAAACACTTTGTGCCACTTCTGCACGCACTGGCCTCCCCGTATCAACTCCCCATCACGTGTGTGGGATCGATCTGAGCTCCTCTTGTCGTGGGAGGAGAAGTAGACACTGTGCTGACTTCACAGGGAGATAAGAACTGCAGGTCACACACCTGCTTCCTCTCCACCCCACAGATAAATCTCTGCCACAGTGAAGTGGAAAGAAAATAAGAAAGGAAGAAAAGGCCAGTGGAGACCCATTTTTCTTATCAATTCCATTAACAAAATACAAAGATTCAGAATCCAAAGCCAGTGGACAGTAAATCACTTCCTAGAGCTTTCACACTCACAAGGGCCTGTGACAGATTAACGTTGGAGAATTCCTACTGCGCCTGCGCGGAGCAGAGATAAGGGTGAGGCTTAGTCTAAATCCTGGCTGGAAAACTAATGAGCATTTAGATAATCAATCCGTCTTCCTCTCAGCCACTTGAGGAAGTTAGTTTCCTTCAACTGGAACCAGAAATTGGAGGCTCAGCTCCTAGGCAGAGGACTCCACTTTGCAAGTATTCCAGTGCATATTCTGTCTCTTTTTTTCCATTTTGTCAATAATAGGCCAGAGCAACAGAGAGTGCTCCTCTGATGGCACTCAGAAAGGGCCGCTGAGCGATGGGTTTCAGCTCCAAGGGAGTAACATTCTCCAAGTTCACCTCAAAACAGAGTGGTTCTGTTCAGCAGTGGAGAATATAAAAGCTTACGTTTTTAAAGATACTTCAACACAAAGCAATCAAGTTATATGCAAGAAATTTTAAGAAAATTTGTAAATAATATGTATAAGATTTCGTCCCTACCAATTCATTAAGAGTAATTTAATGTTTTCATATGATTCAGGAGTGAAACATACAAAGCATATTTCTAAGTCTCAATTAGATTTCTGCATTTCTCAAAAATTATTTGATCTCCTAATGATAAATTAAATATGTGTTATGTGCTAATCTTAGTTACTTTCTGTAATGCTCCCTCCTGGTGTAGCTCCCAAGTATTCCTCCTAGAGGTACTTTGAAAATTGCACATCTTATGTGTCAAGCTATACTCACGCATAAGCTTTGTGGCAAATTATTTGCAAAGAAATTGTTCTAATTTGGCTTCTGTGATTAAGTTCAGATTCTTCACAAAAAGCTGCACTCAGGAGGAGGGTCTCTGTGGTCCCCTCATCACTCCTGCTCTTCCCTGTTCTTGGCAGGCTCCAACTGGGCTTCAGCAAAACGGTTCTCCGTTCCATCAGTTTATGAGCGGTACTGAACGGAGACTCAGTGCCCGTATGTCAACCAACACTCAGGGCACTTGAGAGCAAGGCTCCCAGCCTTCTCAGTTGCATAAATTGATACGCACTGCTTATAAAAGGCAACCCCAAGTCTGCACTTTGGGGCCGGTACAAGAATTGAACTCGCCCGTGGAACTGCAGGCCTCAAGGGAAGATCGGCCTCTTACTCTGCTCGGACGTCAAGGCGGTGCACGGGGAGGCTCATCCCGACTGCAGACAGCCATTTCAACCTTCCGCTGCTGAGTCTTCCTTCCTGTTCCGCATCTCCTTCGCTTCTGAGCGGGAGCAGCGCTGCGCGGCCGGAGGCCGCGAGACAAGTGATGGAGGCAGGGTGCCGGCAGGACACAGTCCTCTCCGCGCATTTCAGCCTCCGGGCGACACACTCCTTCTAAAAGGCAGCGTACAGAAGATGGAGTGCAGAACCACGCACGCGGGCCCTCCGACCTAGAGCCTTCTGCAGCGCTGCTGACCGATGGCGGTAAAGACCGATGGCAAGTGCGGATCTTCTCCAGCATCTTGCCAGCCGCCTTGTCGACGCGCGGGAGGTGAGGCGGATTTACAGTGTACCGGTGAGTCGGTGTAAACGACCGGGGACATTTCATTTCATGGTAGCTGGAGAAGTCTGTCGTCAGAATACAGCGCGCAGCCTCCGTAGGAGTCTGACGCGCACCGCAGCAGCGCGGGCTGGGCTGGAGGCGCGTCGCTCGGCCTGGCGCTCCCCAGTCACGCGCAGCAGAACGCGCCTTCCTCGCATTGCCTTCTACTTGAAAAGACATGGTATCTGGACCAAATGTATCCTGAAAACGTAATTTTGTATTTAATTGCGGCTGCTAAACAGAATGCGCACTGATACTGTTAGAAAGTCAAACGCGTGGGTCATAATCTCTTTCTTTGTCCTAAGTGTGTCAGTGTGCAAAACTTTCAGGGCAACAAGGCTGGAAATAGTTGAGTGTCACTACTGAAGAATGACGCGGAGCTTGTGCTAAGGGGAAGGTCTCACCACAGTCGCACAACGCAGAGCCAGCCGCACGTGGAAGACACCTCGCAGGCGGGCCTCGCTCAGTACGAGAAAGCCACGCACTGTAGGCAATTTACAGGCATCAATCTAGGAATTAAATAGAAACAAAAGCAGACTATCCGAAACACTTGAAGAGTCTGCAACCCCAGAGACCAGTTCACCTTCGGTGTCGCACTCCACTGATCTCGTGAACCTGCGCTCTGAGAACAAGATCAGCAGCTTGCAAGCATTTAAAAGTGAAGTCAAGCTGTTCTTCAGAGGTGTAGGTATTTTTACTCCGAACCACTGGATCTTTACAGGAAGCTCGGTAATTATGAGCAGACGATAGCATCAAACCATCGCACGTTCCAGCAGCGAGCGAGACGCAGGCCGAGCGCTCCGCGCTGCCCACCGCGCGCTGTCCTTGCAGCGGCCGCTCCGGTAGCAGATCTCCGCGCCCTCTCTTTCCATGGAAATCGCTTTCCTGGAGGCTGTACACAGATCAGAACCATGATGTGAAGGAGCAATCGCTGGTTTTTGTGTGTCATACCTGCCTGTGTGGCACACACTTCTTTTTGAAAGGGAAATCCCCAGAGAAAATACCAAGCCCTCCTTCTGAGTACAACTTCAGTCAAGTTTGAGCTGATGCTACATGTGACGGATTAATTTTGCTGACACATCAATAATGAATAACAAATTAAAACATAATATATTTATTTAAGCAAATATAAAAGATAAATATGTGTATGGCTGTACATATGTAATCACCATACAAATATTTACATAATTGAAAAATAATCCAGTGAAAATTCTGTTTTCTTGATCTTTCTTATTTTTTGATTCAATCAATTAGACAAGTATGTATATAGTTGTACACAGTTCTGAGACTCTACTACAGCTCTCTAGTACCAATATAAGCCTGATACTTCTCATTCCTCAAGTATCTCTCTAAATAGGCTGCTTTAAGAAATGATAAATTTCTTTTTTATAATTTCATTCCAATTAGAAATTATTTTATTATGAAAATGTAAAAGAAAACTCATGGAACTTTTAATCCATCAAAGAGAATGTCAAATTATGTTCAGCAAAAATTAAATTGCTTGAAAGTCAGTTTTGTACCAAAGTGAAAATATTTTGAGTTTATTTTATTTTTTAGTTAATTTTATTGAGAAAGAAATAGCAATGAGACAGTTTCAAAACAGGTTAGTAGG
>NDGN011526738.1:2223-13807 GCA_002564285.1 Tympanoctomys barrerae
TCTCTCTCTCTCTCTCTCTCTCTCTCTCTCTCTCTCTCTCTCTCTCTCCCTCTCTCTCTCTCAATGCTAGGAACCAAACTCAGGACCTTCTCCTTGCCAGGCAAGTTCTGTGCCTCTGAGCTATATCCCAGCTTTGCTTTTGTACAGGCTTTGATTAGCTTGGATGTCCTTGAAAATTCCATGATAGGAACTTTCTTTTGTGTATCATGAGATTACTGCAAAATATTACTAGAGAAGATGCTTTTCAATATTAGAAGAAATGACTTAACTACCAAGCAGAAACTATTCTTTAGAAAATTTTAAATATTTTTGTCTGATATTGGCAAATTAATTTTGCTAAATTATGCATACCCTAGGATATTTATATCATTTTTTCATAGAATTAATTAATTGTAAAAAGTGCCATTTGTGGCATGTTATAAATATTGATAGTTTAAAAACAAGATGTTAAGTAGCTATTTTAAATGTTTTTAATGAAAACATAGTGTAACAATTTGAGAACTATAACTACCCATTAAAAAATAAACAGAAATTTCTGTTATACTTTGTCTTTGAAATATTTACATTCTATTTCTATCAAATGCTACTCAAAAATACTACATTTTTATACCTTAAAATGCCTTCTTGATCAGTGAGTATATCATGTTTTGCAATTATATATATAAATTTAGTTTTTAAAATTTCCTGTGGCTATAATACTCAAGATAAAATAATGTTATTATACATAATGAATACATTTAAAATATTTATTTTAGTTGTGATTAATAGTTCACCAAATCTTAAATTATAAATGTCAATAAATGTCAATTCTAACAAATGAAATTTTACTGTAGCTCTATCCTTTCATAAATAACTGTTTTGGATGTCTTGATTAAAGGAGCTTTTCCACATGCCCTGATTTGGCAGGGGGGTTCTGTACTTACATTCTCTGCCATCGTCAAGGGATACCAGGTGAATGGCATCCCTTTGTTTAGAGAAGTGTAACAAGGGGAATAGGTGAGATGGGCAGAGGCAGTCAGGACATTTGGGAAGGGAAGGCACACGGATTATTAAAAACTGAAAACTTATTCTTTTAGAACTATTTACACTATGTTCCCTTTAGAAAGTCTTTGTATACCCTGGTCTGAAGACTATTTTAAAACACTGGTAATTTTATCCAAAGAAACCTTGCCAGCCAGAATGTGGTCAATCAGTCTGCCTTATCTTCTTGGCTACATGCATTTACTTAAGTTGGACTGATCTCACAGACCAGGAAGCACCTTCATTGCTAGCAGCTGTCCACACTATTAATACAAGATCAAAACCTTTGTAGATATGAAATAATAATTAATGACTATTTCTGAGATTATTCCATCATGTGAAAAATTAGCTTCATATAAATCAATACTAAAAAAGAAAACCAACAACAAAAATAGAATAAAAAAGAATCCTTTGTATTGTGATAGTATGAAAGCAAAAACAGGGTGATATTTTATGTATATAAAATTACCTGTCTGCTATAGCTATTGGACGTACATCATATATTCACACACATATCCTGGTTATATCCTAAGTACATCTCAGTGTTAAGCAAAGTGGAAAAGTCAGAAAATAACAGGGCAGAGATTACAGCAAGGTGCCATCTGGGGGAGGGGAAAAAGCAGCTTCTACAGAATAATAGGTTTTAAATTGGAGGTCTTAAAACCCTCAGGAAATAAAAAGGGTCAAAAAAGAGAGAAAATTGCACAGGGGTTATATTACTTAAAAAGACAATCTCCTTTCTCTTTCAAAAATTGCTGTATTTTTTGGAAGATGCCTTGGACAATGGATGCCATCACTTAAGAACCATTGCTCAATAAGAGTAGACAAGAATTCTGAGTTTTATGGCACCTAAATGTTTCTGCTAGTTTGTAGAAAATGGTGCCATTTTGATCAATTTGATTTAAGGAACTGAAAACTCAAAAATGTAAATGAAGGAATTAAACTAATTCTTAGTTGTTATTTGTTTTCTTTTTTCCCACTGGAAATACAATTTTAAACATTATTTTAAAGATGTCATCAAATTAAAACTTTGATTCCAGCATTCTGAATCAAATCATAGAATGAGCTAAAACTAAACATGGTACGCAAGCAAACTCTTTAATCAGAATAAACCATGCCATACAATTTCATTTTCACACATTCACTGTTAAGAATATTCTTAATACTAACAGTTTAAGCCAAAAATCATTATCTAAAGTTCTCTAATGCTAATCAGAATGGGATAATGTGTTTTAATTTTATGTACACATGATCATTACACTCCTGTAGACGAACTCAAATTCAGTTACTACACTCTATTCACTGTAATTGTGATGAAGATAGGGAATTTACAACAGCTGATGCACTCTGCCCTAAACACATATACGAAGCTATCACCATTTCCTAAGTACATGACTTCACGAGGCCCACGCCTGGTTCATTTTCTCATATGCGCGATCTTAGTCTGTAGGCATTAAATTGAGGTCACAGAATTCAGTAGAGACTAGCAATAATTTCATGTGAGTTCACCTTACAGATTTTTTTTTTGTTTGCCAGGCTCTATGTGCTGCATTATTATATTTGTTTTTATTAATTTTATTGAGAAACAAATAGCAATGAGACAATTTTTATTTTTATTTTTTATATATTTAGTACACGCTCTACAGGTTCTCACTATGTAGATCAGACTCTTAGTGGTCCTCCTGTTTTCAGCCTCCCAAACCCTGGGATTATAGGTGTGCATCACCATGCTGTCTCAATCGCTATCTCAATGCGCCCCAGGAGTGGGGCCAGCACACTTGTGGTGCCAGGGTTTGAACGACCTTACAGGTTGTATAAAGTAAAAACAAAAGATGGAACAAGGTAGTGAGTCAAAATGGCAACTGCACACTTATAGCTGATGATGCCCACACTTCAGCAGTTCCAGGATAATTTACACTCCTGCCCCCTGGGTAGAAAACAAATTGGAATAATAAATTAATTAATTAATTAAGAAAAAAGAAAAAGAAAACAAATTGGACTGGGTGAGTGATAAATACAAGTCCATGATGGAATAAGAATGTGAGTTGAAGTAAAAAATAGAGGAGACACACCAAAGAATTACAGATAAAGCATAAAGAGAAGGTAAGAATCTAACAGTTATATTTAGTGAATATTCAAAGCAGGAAAGAAGTTGAACAAATTCAAACTAAATTTTACAAAAGTTTATTTTGGCATGGTGGTGCATGCCTATAAGCCCAGCACTTAGGAGGAGGCTGAGGCAGGAGGACCCTGTTACTTTGAGGCCAGCGTGGGCTACAAAGTGAGTTCAAGTCCAATTTAAAGTGCATCAAAAACCCTGTCTCAGAAATACAAAAAAACAAACGAACAAAAAAACAAACAAAAAACAAAACAAACAAAAATTCACTGAAATTTGAATGGTTACTTGTCCTAAATTGAAATGACAGCTGACATTCTGGGAGAGTTTACTATGAGCCAGATATTGAGACCATTAGTTAAGACACATCAAATTTGATCATCACAATAACCCTAATGGGTGGGCCAGTCAGGGCTACAAGGTGACTTACAGTCCAGTCAGAAATTTAAAAAAAAAAAAAAAAAAAAAGGAAGAAAAAGAAAGAGAAAAAAGAAAAGAAATACAATTTCAGGTTTCATTTACAGTACTAATAATCACTAGTTGATTAAATTAGGTACAAACTCCTAATCAAACAGTTACATGTGTACTATGTAAGCAAAAGGTTACCTTGCAATTTTTCTCCATTTATGCTTCCTGATGAAGAGGCTTAGTTAGGATTTTAGTCTTGACAAATGTCACATGAGATTATAATATTTAAACACATCTGTAAATCTTTCAAATAAATGTATATCAATATGCACACATACACTTAGATTAATACATGTGGATAAAAGTATGTGTGAATGCACTTACAGATAAATATGTAAATGTATATGTAAAGAACATCTTATATTTGTTAGTTTTCAAATAAATAGGTATAATGCAAATCAAACTTTAAAATGTGACATTAAAAAAGACATAATTTTGAAAGAAATCATTAAACTGATTTTAAATTTCATCTGCAGGAAGCAAGCCCAAGAAAAGGATAACTTGCTTTGTTAGACATTAAAGTATTTGAAAGCCTAAATAATCACAAGACTGTGATGAGGTTTGACCAGCGGAAGAAACAGTAAGACAGCACAGGCACTGGTGCATATGTAAAACAGGGTAAAGAATACCTTGTACTAAAAAGAGACTGTCAAATATATAAAGACATACAGTATTTGTGGAAAATGAAGTTAATTTACCTCTTGCATTAGTGATTAGGGGGCTAGAATACTCAAAAACTAATTTTTCAAAAATCACAAGTTTATTAAATTTTAATCAAATTATAGTTTATGTTCCCTTCATAACCAAATTCCTATTATTGCACCTAATCTAGTATTCTGAGAAAATCTTGGGTTCACTCCACAATAATTTATATAAGAATCAGTATTATTTTAGGATGTTATTATTTTCTCTTGCAAGCTAGGTGCATGTGTTTTAAAATATATAACCCCCACAGTCCTCTTTCTCTCTGATATTTGGGGAGCTACCATTGTTTTCTCTGAAAGGCTACTCAAGTTTAGAATTGGGAAGTTAGAAGCCATGTTGAGTTTTAGCTACCTTTGGTCAAGAGCTTTGCAAGCCAACAGACCTCTGAGGGTGCTTATTTTCCCTGCTCCGGATCCAGAAGAGCAGTGTTAGAACATAGGACCTGCATTTGACCTCAGCCTTCTCAAGCTGGTGTAAGATTTAAAATATCAGTGAAAGAAATCCCTGATTAATGTAGGGTTTTTGACGTTTATTACTTTGTAGAAAAATACCGATATTTTCTGATACAGTCCCTGTATGCTACAGTTTGTGATTTTTCAACTTGAATGCTATAAAAGCTAAATATTCAGGAGAAATTATCCTTTGAATTTTTGTTTCGTGGTTGACTAGACATGTGTAGGATGGTCTTCTCTGGTCATGCAGGCAGCTCCTGTTCCATTTCATGACCAGAACAGTAAACAAGCAAAACTCCACATTGTGCTGTGGAACTAAGCTATAGTGTGTGGTAGGTCAGGAGGAATGAATTACATTTTCAACTTTCTACTTATGATATGTTCAGGAGATGTAAATCAAGACATGCTTGTATTTGTCCTTCCCTGTGGTTAACACAGCTCTCCGAAGCAATTGCCTTTGGGAGTGTTTCCTTGACTTTCTGAATTAGGAAGAGACTGTTTTCGCCTCTGCCTACATGCCTCACCCATCGTTGAAGAAACTTTCTTAAGTAAGTCTGGTAATTTTAATTATAGTTTCTGAATATGGAGAGCATGTGTTATAAATACATATCTCTTGAACTCAAATTACCATCTTTATAATCTTATTTTCTGCGTGTTGGCATGATGGCAATTTCTTTTTATTATGAACAATTTCAAACATATGGAGAAATGAGAGAATTGTATAATGAACACCCATACTTTAATATATTCTAGATTTTAAAAATTAATAGTCTGCTCTTCTTGTTGACAGATTTTACATCATTTCTTCTAAATTTGTTAGCCCAGACTCTCAAATCTGGGCTACCTTGAAAGACTATTTGTACTAAAAAGGAAAGATGTGCTTGAGACTTTCCTATAAATCACTACATCTCAGAGAAGGGGTTGGTGTTACAGTCATCCTCAACAGTAGCAATAAAGAGTTAATTATTTGCTTTTTTATTCTATTAAGAGTCATCATACACTTACAGATTTTGGATATTAAATTGCATAAATCAATTCTGATTATTATTCTTTTTGATAGTCACATCATTAAACTTCAAGCAGTAGTGGCCCAATGATTTTTTCCTGCCTTGGTTATCTGTTCTTTATAGCGTGGAAGGCAACATGTGCTGGGAAAGGCTGTAGTCAGAGTGCAGGAAATTGGGCACATAGTGAAGGCTTACAGGTGGGGTAAGATCAAATACAGTCACATTTACCAAACAGATGACAAAGAGAGAAAGCTGAGCGTAAGGCAGACAGGAAATATGAAGCTCTATTTTGACATGCCACTGTCTTTTTGTGGATGATTTTAATGGATACTTACAATCATTGGTTCTGCTACTCTTTAAATTGCAGAGCTGCCTTGAGCTCAACTTTTTCACTCGCATTTCTGCCTGGTAAAGGGAGCAGTATAAGCATTCTCAAGTCTCTTTGGCTTCTCAAAATAAAATGATTCCCAACAGAAATTACCAAGAAAATGTTAACTATTTTCCAATAAATTCCCAAATTTTTCAAAGTTTTGCCATACAAATGTTTAAAGAAAAGCAAGTGAAACTTTTTCTCATCAATTTTTTTTTTATTGGGTTTCAAACTCTGTAAAAAAATGATCGGTTTTCAATATGCAGGCAGGAGTAAATTAAATAATTTAGGTCAGTTGACCTGCCATTATTAGAGAGGCAAATATTTTCAGAGCAGAAAAATATAATCTATCTGCACAATTCAATTAAAATGTAAGACTAAAAACTAAAACCTAAATTCCAATCATTCTAAAACTAAATAGTAAGGCATTCTAAGCCTTGAAAGAAATGTGAAATTAAGAGTTTAATGTTCATTAATGTTTTTATTATTTGTACCTATCCTTTTATCAAGAATAAGATGTGACTCTTTGAATAATAACTGACTGCAACAAACAACGGCAATTTTCCAATTCACAAAAGTGACAGCAGGATAAAGTACACGTGGGAAGGAATGCTGCTACGGCTAGAAATGAAGACACAAGGAAGTGGTGCCTTGCAATATTGTACACTGGTGCTTTGTTATCTCTCTAGTAAAATTTAAAGAGGTGTGTGTTTGAGTCTTGGAAGAGAAGACTTGTACTCAATATTAATAGCAACAGTAATGAAAAAAGTGTCAACGCCCTGCATCACCACATTGTCCCTAACATTTATATATATAGTCTCTACGCTACAAATCATTTACCTGACATTGAATGAAACTAATCAAACAAAAACAGAAAATTATTCATATTTCTTTTTTTCTTTTAAAATTTTTCCTTTTAAATAGTACATGTATACAAATGGATTGAATAAGATCTATTAACATGCACTAATGTTCTTAATACATATATTCTGAAAGAAACAGGACTACAGTGTTTGAGAAAATAATGAAAAAAAGGGGGGCAGTCACCTATCAAAGGTCAAGCAATAAAATTCACCCTTACTTTTTATTATAGCATACTGGTGCTTCTGAGAACACTAACAGTGAGAAATAAATGAATATAGCTTAGATGCTGCAGATGGCAGTGGGAGGCCAGGTTTAATTCACTCTTATAAAGTCTTTTTGAATTGTGTCACTTGTAGAATTTGTACTTGACTCTTAGAAACATAAAATGTTCTCACCACTGAGAACTAATTAAGAAACCTGGCCCTCTGTGGCTGAGCTCATTTTGCTCAGGTTGACTGCATGCTCAAGCTTGGCTCAAGATGCTCATCTAATGTATACTGAGACCAAACACTTCAGCTGAATTAAGAGCATTACCTGGCTCCATACTATCCTGCTACATTCCATGAAAACCGCATCCAAAACCCTTCAACAAAACTTAGCAATCTAGTAGGACAATTGAAGGAGAAACCATAGTAAGCAGTTTTGAGGACATTTTGAAGAGTGCAAATTCGGTTCTAAATACAATGGGTTTTTAAGGATAGGTATAGGTCAAATGAGGATAGATTAGACTGGAGATATATTCGGAAGCAGAATTAACCAGATAGATGTATTAAATGTTGAAAAAGAGGGCAAAGGTGGAATTAAAAAAGCTACTGGAGTTAAGTATTAGTGGTGCTAGTTAGTGTCTGGTGAGGGTGATAGGTATTAGTGGATGATAGCTGATGTCGTTACCAATCAACAAGCCTAAGATTTGGGGGATCAATGGATTTGGGGAACACACATTCACTTTGGACAGGCTGCATTTGAGCCATCTCTAAAAGCTTTCTCATATCTTAGAGTGCAACATACATGAATATATTTGACTTCAACAGATAAAACTGCATTACTTGAGGAAGTTCAAATCATCACTAAAGTGAAAACAAAACTTGAAACTTATCTCTAAAGTGGAGGTGGACTAGTTATATTCTGAACAATAAGGATCGAATTATAGTGTCCACACAGTCACTTCCAACTTCACCCTGATAAACTCTCAAGCTAGAAGGGACTGCTAAGAAGGGACTGTTGGAGAAGGGTGCACCTACCCCATCCTTAGTCATCATCTATGGAAAACTTACTTTGTCAACTGTTTGGCGCACTGCTGTGTGAAAAGGTCAGAAGTTTCTCAAGCCTAGAAATAGTGACGCTGTTCTGCTGGTACAGACACCTGCTAACTGCTACCATATTTTAAAATGCAAAATTGACAATACTTACTAAAACTTTAAAGATGTAGACCTTGTGGCGAGGTGCTATCATTTGATTAATTTATCTAAAAATATTTGCATTTATATAACATACCTTACCAATTATTTGAAAACAATTTCAAACATATTTAACTAAAAATTGATTAAAGTGATAGTTTTTGCATATGATAGAATACTATACAACCATTAAAAAGACCTATATGATCTGAACTACTTTTAAGATAATATGCAATATAGCAAGCAGCATTAATTTCCTATCATCTTATTTTGAAATTTTGTCTTTCTTTATTCTCTTTAAAATAAAAAGTTTTAAAAGACCTATATGTACTGACATTTGTACACAAGCATACAATTTTTACATATATGCACATGTCTGTGAGTGAAAATGTGGAGTTATAGTAAATACAGTTTAATTCCTTAAATGAAAAAAATTCTGAGCTGAGCAGGGAGGAGCATGCCTGCAATCTCAACATCCTGAGATGCTAAATCAGGGAACCACAAATTGAAATCTAGTCTGAGAAACTCAGAAATTCAGTGAGATCCTGACCCTGTCACAAAACAAGAAAAAAGGGCTGAGATGTAGCTCATTATGTTCAATTTCAGCAGGAGAGGGGGACCTGGAAGCAAAGATCAATTGTAGTAAATTTTCTTTCACAACTGGATACATCCATTACGTTTAGATTTCTGTAGTAGTGGCATTTTTATTATCAAATAGAAAAGAGGCATAAAATATTTTATTTTAAAGTTGCATAGTGAAAAATTCATATTGAGAGCAAAAACAGTCACAGCGTTAAGAATGCATATGTCAAAAGGACACAAGACCAAATATTGTTTTGAGGAAAATGCAAGTTTTGAAAAAAATTTAAAAAGATACAGAAGGGACACATGGAGATTTTGAGTATAAGCTTGGAACTAGATTTAGAAGACATGTAGATTCGATCTCTGGTTAACACCTAAGGTCCTTGCGTTTCCTCTCCTTCCAATATCATTTTCCACTGAACGGATTGTCGTTATTGTTGGAATATCACAGGACTTGAAGTTTTTCTCACACATTCAATGGGCTTGAGAAGATTTCTTGGTTTTTTGGTTCTAATCACTTTGTACAAGATTATGAAGATGTACCACAATAAGGTTCTGATCTTCACACAAATGGCTCATATGATACAAATTATTTTGAAGAAAAAAATATATCAAAGAAATGTTATTTCCTTAAAATTTTTTAAAATATATTTATTCATTTATTTATTTGATATAAGGTCTTGCTATGCATCTTGGATTCACTGTGATCCTCCTGTCTCAACCTCCCCAGTGCTGGGATTATAGGCGTGCACCATCACACCCAATTTTGGTGTGCAGCATGGTATGCCTGGTGTTTGGGGGCTGGCACAGCATGTGGTATTGGGAATTAAACCCGCATCCTTGTGCTTGCTGGGCCAGCACTTGGGCTGCTGAGCTATCTCCCCAGCCCAGAAACATTAATGTTGTGCTACAAATCCGATAATGAGTTAACTTTTTAAGAGCAGAATATTGAAGGTACATTTTTTTCTAGATAACATGTAACAGAGACATTGCTTTCAAAATAGTATGTTAAGAAATGAATAAATAGAATTAAATACAGGATGAAGTAAAATCTCATCTACTGGACATAGATTTCATCTCATCATCAAAATTTGTTGTGTTAATAAAGGTGCTATTATGACTGGCATTTCACTGGAAATAAAATGGATCCCTCCCTCATGACATGCAAAAACAAACTCCAGGTGGGTTAAGTGTTTTACCGTAAAGTATGAAATAAGCTTGAACAGTTTCACACACAAGACTGTAGAACTATATAACAAATGATCCACATTCAATAAGGATAAAATAACTTGTATTTCAAAACTATCATAATACAGCCAAAAGATATTTGAATGAGGTATGACCAAAACACACAGCACTTTTCATTTTTTAAAAAATGTACTGCAATAGAAGACACATTGCCATTGGTCCTGCTCAGAACAGTCCCTACCACTTTCAGCACACTTCTCCCATCTTTCTGGCCACTTTCTGAAGCAGTTGGGAAGTCCTCTTTAGTTGTATCACTGCAGCTGCCTCAGTGTTCTGAATGGGTTCAAAGCATCTACCTTCATGGTTATTTGACTTGGAAGAAGTGCCAGTAGCCTCACAGTGCCAAATCCAGTGAATGAGGTGGGTGAGAACACACCGTAAAGTCTCACAAGCCTTCCTTTCATTTGGTAGCACTTGGCCACAGATTTCAACATATTTTTGTTCACACCCAAGACACTAACAAAAGCAGATTCCCAGCTTCTTCAATGTAAAAAATAATGTGATAAATATGTTCAAAGCAAGGGGTAATAATGTGAAAAGGATTAATGGCAATGTCTTACTGCAATTGATTTTTTAAATTTAAATATTCACTGTATATTTCAATCACCCATTGAAATAGTAATTTGTTATAATTCTTTAAAGAATCAGATAATCCTAATAAAAATGGGTAAAAGATTTTAAAAATAGGCAGTTCAAACTAGTATATACAAATACTACAGTAATATATATTTCAGTAAGTACATGAAAAAGATATTACTATTTAAGAAAAAGAATCAGTGAGCTACTACTCAGGTGTCTCAGTTACTTTTGTTGTTGCTGAGACAAAATACCCAGCCTCCAGAGTTAAGGGAGGAGAGGTACAGCTAGCTCACAGACTGTAGAGGCTTCGGTCCATGAGCAGCTGCCTCCAAGGCAGGTGTAATGGCAGACAGGCATTGCAGAGGAAGAACAGTTCATGGTGGTCAGCAGGTAGCAAAGTAAGCAAAAGGTCCTTAGCAACTTCTTTCTGCCATTTTTACCCTCTGTCTAGGCTACAGGAATTAGGTCAGTGCCAAACCAATCAGTGAACTAATTTAATTTTCAGCCACTGAAAATTAAATTTAACCCTAACACCCTTAATTCTAGTATTGTACCATGAATCAATCACATAACTCTAGATTCAGCCTCCTCCAAAACAAGTCCCAGGTATGGCCACATTAGGCTTTGAGGGGACATCTAGACACAAGCCAAAACAGCCAATATGCACAAGTATAACAAGTACCTCTTGAGAAATGTAATAAGTAGCCTCATACATAACACTGGCTATGTAAGGAGCAGTTATTGAGAATAATAAAGTGCTTATGATAAAAAAAAAA
>NDGN011526745.1:0-12455 GCA_002564285.1 Tympanoctomys barrerae
ATATATATATATATATATATATATATATAGAGAGAGAGAGAGAGAGAGAGAGAGAGAGATGCTGTGGTATTTCTTTCAATAGCTACAGAGACTTTTATCTCTTAGAACATTTTCACATCATTTGGGCAGTTGAGCCCTTTTTTTCATATCTAGTCCTCATGGACACAGAGAGGAGGATGGGGAGGGAGACAGAGTGACTGAGAGAGAGAGGGACAGAGAGAAAGAGAGACAGACAGAAAGAGAGACAAAGAGAGAGAGACAGAGACAGAAAGAGAGAGAGAGACAGAGACAGAAAGAGAGAGAGACAGAGACAGAAAGAGAGAGGAGAGAGGGAGAGACAGAGAGAGAGAGAGGAGAGAGAGACAGAGGAGAGAGAGGGAGAGACAGAGATAGAAGGAGAGACAGAGAGAGACAGAGAGAGAGAAGGAGAGAGAGGGAGAGATAGACAGAGAGATAGAATGACAGAGAGAAAGAGAGACAGAGAGACAGAGACAGAAAGAGAGAGAAGGAGAGAGGGAGAGACAGAGAAAGAGAGAGAGGGAGAGACAGAGATAGAAGGAGAGACAGAGACAGAGAGACAGAGAGAGAGAAGGAGAGAGGGAGAGATAGAGAGACAGAGAGAGAGAGAAGGAGAGAGAGGGAGAGACAGAGAGAGAAGGAGAGACAGAGACAGAGAGACAGAGAGACAGACAGAGAGAGACAGAGAGAGAGAAGGAGAGAGAGGGAGAGATAGAGAGACAGAGAGATAGAATGACAGAGAGAAAGAGAGACAGAGAGACAGAGACAGAGACAGAAAGAGAGACAAAGAGAGAGAGACAGAGACAGAAAGAGGAGAGAAGGAGAGACAGAAAGAGACAGAGAGAGAGAAGGAGAGAGAGGAAGAGACAGAGATAGAAGGAGAAACAGAGACAGAGAGAGACAGAGAGGAGAGAGAGGGAGAGATAGACAGAGAGAGATAGAATGACAGAGAGAAAGAGAGACAGAGAGAGACAGAGAGAGAAGGAGAGAGAGGGAGAGACAGAGATAGAAGGAGAGACAGAGACAGAAAGAGACAGAGAGACAGAGACAGAGAGAGAAGGAGAGAGAGGGAGAGATAGAGAGATAGAATGACAGAGAGAGGGAGAGACAGAGAGAAAGACAGACAGAGAGAGAGACAGAGAGACAAAGACAGAGACAGAAAGAGAGACATACCAAGAACCATATGAGAATAACTGGTCCACTAACTTAGTAATTAACGTATTTGGGAAGGAAAATCAGATTTATTTAAATGTATATAATCAGACAACAAACTTTCTAATGCTGTCCCTTTTCAATGAAATAAAGAAGACCACAGCTAAGGTGCAAGAATAGCAAAGAATTCAATGATTTTAGAAAGGAGTAAAGAAGCAGTATTGAGTTTTGAGTAAGTAAGCACATTTGTGTTTGGGGGAGCCACGGGGTCCCCAGTGCAGCCCTGGTGATGGTTATCTGGAGCAAAGCCCTCGAATCAGGGCCACTGTGTTTTATTCAGTCATGAAGGAGGAGTGGCTTGAGGATGAATGACTGAGAATGGCAGGAAGTAGGTGAGTACTGTGAGCTGGGCTAGGTAGGAGGCCTGAAATATGCAATACACAGGGAGAACATGCAAGGAATAATCTACACTACACAACTGAGATAGCGTCTAATGTTTTGGTGTCCTGTCCTTCAGCTCTGACGTGTAATCTTTCAAGCTCCAGGAAGTCATAGCCTCTATTTCGAGGCTCAATCCCAGGCAATAGCATGGAGTATTGGCTCGTCATCCCCTCTTGACTAGGCTCATATTAGAGAGTGACAGGTGTGGATTTTCCTGTGGCCTGCAAAGACTACCACCAGCTCCTGGCTAGACCAATACGTATTGCTCAAAGCCAGCTGAAGGGATAAGGAAAAGTCCTAGCCAGCTCTACACATACCAATACATGGAAATAGCGTCAGGCACAGCCAACATGGAGACAATAGATCTTCTTTCAGGCAGAGTTTCCCAGGTGGCCCTCCACAGAACTGTTTACAATTTGCACTGCTGTTTGTCGAAATGAATGTTTCTTGGGGAACTCTGATGACACAGGCAGCATTTGAATATTCTACTGTGCATGAGTTTGCACTGCTTTAACATTGAAAGGGAAAAGGATTTCTCTTTAAAAAGGTGCACAGTTTCTGTCATGTGTGAATGATTGAGATGGAGAAATATATTTTGCCCAATGAGTAAATTTAAAAGTTGTAAAAAGTGTCTTTCTTGGGCCAGGAGATAGTTAGGCAGACTAAGTGCCTGCCTGGCAAGCACAAGGACCTGAGTTCTGTCCCCAGTACTGCATGCCTTGCCGGCACCGGAACTCCATGCCGCCCAACAAAACTGGGCAGGTTGGTGCACGCCTGTAATCCCAGCTCTGGGGAGGCTGAGACAGGAGGATCACGATGAGCCTTAGCTGTGTAGCAAAACCCTGTGCCAAATAAATAAATAAAATATTTCTTTAAAAATGACTTTCTTGTATATGCAACATTCTAGTAAAGCTCAGTGGAATAAGTGCATGCTCAGGAAAGTACAGGGACTAGGGTTTGATTCCTGACACCATGTGCCATGCTGGCCCTGCCACCAGGCGTGCTAAACCGGTGACTGAGTGTGGGCGTGTTGGTTCATGCCTGTAATCCCAGTGCTGGGGAAGCTGAAAACAGTAGGATCACTACTAGTCTGAGCTGCGTAGTGAAACCCAGTACAAAAATACGCTTAACAGAAATGCCAGTAAAACTTCTAATAAGTGTAGTGATGGAAAGTCTCTTGGAAAAATATGTTAAATGAGTGTCAAATAAATATTCTCACCCAGGAGATAGAATGGAATGCAAGCTGAGAGTTCATCAAAACTTAACAAAGATAGTGAAAAGTTAAAATAATGTATTTTATATATATTTTTTACCATTTCATAATCTTGGAAAAGCATTTGTTAAATGATGTCATTATTACAAAAAATCAATATTTGGGAAGCTAAAGGAGGATTGCAAGCTCAAGGTCAGTATGAGTAAGTTAGCCAGACACAGTCTCAAGATTTAAAGAAAAGTGTAAAAAAAGACTGTGGAGGTAGAGGTGGCATAAGATTTGTTCATCATGCACGAGCCTCTGTGTTTATTTCCTGGTAAGTAACACATATGCGCGCGTGCACACACACACACACACACACACACACACACACACACACTCCATGTGGAAATGTAGTCTGGGATAAACAAGACACTTCTAATTTTCCTGAGTGTGTCCTAACAGGAAACATGCATCTGTATAGGTTGATGGAAATTCATCAGTAGACTTTAAATTTACTCATAAATAAAAACTGAAAACAGGGCTGGGGAGATAGCTGCATGGTCTAAGTGCCTGCCTGGCAAGCACAAGGACCTGGGTTTGATCCCTGGTACCGCATGCTATGCTGGCCCCAGAACCCCAGGTGCATTGTGCTGGACACTGAAGCCGGGCGTGGTGGCACAGACTGTAATCCCAGTGCTGGGGAGGCTGAGGCAGGAGGATCACCAAGATTCCGAGCAAGATCCTGTACCAAATATATAAATACATTTAAAAAAAAAGATTAGCAACTAAAAATAGCAAAATGCAAGTGGCAGACCTGCCACTATCTTGATTCACCTCGTTCTAGGCTCATCACTCACTTCCTTCAGCTCCACAACAGAGTCCAAGAGATTGGAGTAGCCGGGAGTACGGAGCACTCAGGGGAGCAGAAGCTGCTCTAAGCTTCCTGCAGACTCACAGCAGTTTGCACTGGCAAAGAGTAAGTGGCAGCGGAGTTGGCCCCCTGAGACTTTGTCTTCGCGTACCGTGGCATAACGTATTCTTGTCCTGAGAGTGACAGTCAACAAATTATTTTAAAATGGATGATGCATTTTCATGCTGAAATGCAAATTTAGCTAGGAAGGTAGCCTCCTAGGTATGTAACAGCAAACAGTATTATAGAAAACTTTAGAAAGTCACCTTGCGCAGTTGAAGAAATCCCACAAAACCAAGATGGTCAGTTGTTCAAATGCCAAACCAGTAAAAGTGGCGATTCTTCACATGGAACTCAAGACCTAGGCCAACATAGCCTTCAATTACAGCAGCACTGTGGTAATTATCATGAACTTCAATTTTTTTTTTTCCACCTCAGCCCACCCTGAGGTCAGGGCTGGCACAGCCTGAAATGTGGCACTGGGGATCAAACCGCGGTACCTGGAAGCTGCCTAAGCTTGCCTAAGCAGGTGCTTTAGGCTGTTGAGCTATCTCGCCGGCCCACGTTCTTTAAATTTTGATGAGAAATGCAGGCCCGTTACTCGTGGTGCAGACCTGAAGGCTGTGGTGGTGGCCCGTTCTGTCTGGGTTGGGCCTGCCAGAATTCCCCGCCATCTACCCCGAGGCCTTTGCTCACCGCTGCCACAGCGAGAACTTGGTTTCTATTGTTTCATTTTCTTGACCTCTTTCTTGCTGTTTCAGTTTCCCAGACATATTTGGCCTTTCTGTAGAATTTATTAGTTGTTTAAATTGTCACCAAAATACCACTTTTTCACAGTTTATGTTCCTCTTTTCTCACTGAAATTATCTCTATAAATAACACAGACATGTTATGTCTGCCTCACAAGATATTTATTTTCCATTTCAGCAATTACTCATTTTCATTTTTTCCTACTTAATACATAATAAATTGATGATATATACATGCATACTATTCACTTATTTTTCACACAGTAACCACTGGTTCTTTTTTGATATTACATGAGCTTTTAATATGTTTTAAAGTTCAGTTGGTTTAAAAAGGTACAAAAAGACAACAGAACACAGAAATCAGAAAAAAAAAAAAACCCTGAAACATCAGTTACCTAGGATTACATGTCTCTAAGAAATTATTAGAGAATGATCACAACCTTGATGTCATTGCGTTGGATTATCTGTCATTTTACTCTACTTTTTTTCTTATATTATACTTTTATCTACATTTATCTAAAGCTTGAGAGGTTTCACTTAATCTAGGTCTCCGAGTTACAGAGTAGGCGTTATCACCATTTTTTTGAGTAACTTTGCGTGGAGAAAATTTGCACTTCATAGATCCTCAAAGAGTGGGGAAGGACATCATTTCAAAATGCGTTAGAAACACTTGAGGAGCAGAAATGTATTGGATTACCTGAGCTCAGGTGAGCTATCTGGCTCCACACCTGTTTCCATGGTGTATAATCCAAAAATAAAGTGCATTTAATATTTATATTCCTGCATTTAGAATATATGTTAGGTATATATATTTGGTGGCATGATTTTTATGTTAGCAAATGCTAAGTGAACCCAAAAGGATAGCAAAGCAAATTATATCTACCTCATAAATTTGTATTTATTACTCTGGAATTAACTGCTAAGACAGAAAACATCAAGGAAACTCTTGAAATTGCTTCTTTATATGTATAGCAAAAGCCTGATAGAGCATATTTAAACAATAAACTTGATATATGCATTGAGGAACAAAATGGTTTTCTGATATATTCTTTAATAAAGCAAAAAATAATCCAAGATATATAAACATGAAATATTGAAAATAATCTTAGCAATAGAATTGTAAAGGAAAAACTTAAGTCATTTGTCCAAGCATTATAGATGTTAAGACAGGACTTAGGCCTAAGACTTCTTATTTTAGGACTCCAGTACGTGGTTCTATAATCAAGAACAGTGAGTGCACGAAAATTTTTCCATTTACTAAATCTTAATTGCAATTGTTTCTTTACCCCTTTCAAGTGATAAATCCTACATGCTTGTTAAATAGAGCTGTGTTTTATCAGGGTAGGAAAATCTACTGCTTCCTGTCTCTGAAGATCTCTGAAGCCTCTTTGGAAAAGCACCATATTATTTTCAGCAATTATCCTTTCCAGCTGAACATGATAGACTGCATAACTGTGATAAGGAAACTGGTTGTCTGTGTTTGAAGACTCGAAGAACTCAGTCCAATGTTTTCTTCTATGATGGTGATCCTTATTAAAGTAAAATTAGAAGAGGAAAGAGATCATGCCGTGAGACCTATTCTATATCCAGTGCCCAGATTCTCATACTTGATTGAAATAGTGCCCAAGCATTGTTTCTCAGTTCATCTTTCCATTCTTTCTGAGAGCCCATCATATCTTTCCTGTAACAGACCTTTGGCTCATCTAGACAGGAGCATAGACTTTTGTTATTAGCATTATTGATCGTCAACTGATTCATGCATTTTTGCATAATACATTATTTTATTTTATTTATTTTTGTATTTTAGGGAAGGGCCTACAGGTTGCTCAGGGTTTCATTACTAGATCAAACTCCTATTGATCCGCCTGTTTACAGCCTCCTAATAACTAGGATTATAGGTGCATACCACCATGCCCAGTCTCGTTCGCCATCTCAGCATGCTCCGGGGGCAGGGGCAGCATGGCAGGCCTGGGGATTGAACCCCTGACTCCTGCACCTGCTTACAGATGCTTTAATCGGCTGAGCGAATTGGCCAGTATGCATAATAAATTATGTCATAAAGGGTCACATACCTTATACAGTTTTAAGTGCATGCTTAAACAAATGGGCTGATCAGAAAACAAATGAATAAACTGATACTGAATAAGGAATGTGTTGCTGAATATCATGTATTCTCTGTTAAAAATAACATTCAAGATTTCTTCTAGACAAAAACCCTATGCATGTATTCACTCAGTAAATGATATTTTCTTATTTGAGGGCTAGGATGTGGAAAACATAGTTTTGAGTTTCTATGGTTCTAGGAGTTGAATATCTATACTTCATTATGGAAGAGAAATATTATATCAATTTTATCATAGAATTTACATACATTATTTCATTTTGTATCCACTTTTCAGAGAAATATGACAAGACCATAAATCAGTTTATAATATTTATTGTGTTCTTAAGATATACTCTTTAAGTCCAATGAAATGATACTTTTCATAAGATTATAATAAGACATATACTGGCAGGGTGATTAAACAGTAATCTGTATTCAATAACTACTCACCATGTGTATCTTCTTGCTACACTCATAAATCCATTCAACATTTCATAGATATTGATATCAATTCATTTCACGGCTTCTATCATGAAGTAGAGATGAACAATAAGTTTAACAACCTCAATATATAGAAAAATAGTAATTTAGTTTTGGAGAAGAGCAAATTGTAAACAATGTGAAAATTTAGAAATCAAACACTAAGAGAGCTGATGCAAAAGTATGGGATTTTATATCAAAACCAAATATAGTGAATAAGATAAATATCTGCACTTGTTACAAGTAGGTATAGTTCATTGAATAAGCAATGTTTATGTTTTGAAACAAATACCTATGGAAATTCTTTGTAGTGTTCAGTAATAGTAATGATAAAATATTAAAAGCATAGAGAGATTGGTGAGATAGCTCAGCAGTCTAAGCTGCCTGAGTAGGCAAGCTTACTCAGGTTCAGGAGACTGTGGTATGATCCCTGGCACCAGATGCTGTGCCAGCCCCACCCTCAGGGTAGGCTGAGCTGACCAGAAACAAACAAACAAACTAAAACTATATGAATAGAAATACCAAAAATAGCTGAATGAAATTGATTCTGTGAATTTATGGTATTTTATTTCTATAAATCAATTTGCTAAAAAGATATATTTTGTTTCATAAATAAGAGTTCGGGGTCTAGATTGCACTAACAAATGGTATATCATGGTCATGTTTGGAAATTTCGCCACAATTGTGCATTCAAATGGCCTCCTCAGTGCCAGGGAAACTCGCAATGTTTTCTTTGTGTGTAATTAATATTCTCCCAGTATCTTCTGCACTATAAAAATTCATTTGTAAAACTTTAAAATTGAGATTTCATGCAAAACAAAAGGAATTCAAAAGAATAAAGAAAGTTCACAGTGAACATGATCTTACGATGTGGAACAAAAAAGAAATGGTAACAAGAACATATAGACAAAGTTATTTAAAAAGCTATTAATATGCAAACAGATATCTAAATTTGTACCTTCTGTAAAACAAATCAAATCAGTAAATGACCTAGGGAGGGAAAGAACCTAATTTTATTTAGCAAGATAATCTGCTGCAAGCAATTCCTATAAGGAATTTTTAACCTGTTACACACTTCATCCTACATTATAATTTTATTATTGGTTTAATTAATATAAATTTTGGAAAAAATAATTCATAGTGAGAAAATTTACTCTTGTACACTTATTATGGTTCTTTTCTCTAGTTTTGTAATCTATTGTATTACCCATATCACAAATGTTTAAAAATAAATGGTGAAGGATGCAGACATCTTTCCCACCTTGCGCCTGCCCTACTGGGCAGCTGAGCATCATCTCCTAGGTCCTAGGTTCGTCGTCTAGTCCTAGTAGGTCCGGGATCTGTGTCTCAGGATCCAATCTTCCACACAGCAGCCAGAGCCTATGCCAAAGTCCAGATGCCGATTCTGGTCAAACTTAGTCTTCATTCTTTTGAACATGCAAGCTGTACCTTATAATCACCCACATTACATATCTTGCTTCCCAGAGTATATGTTAAGGAAAGAAGCACACTTACACGTCCAGACTGCTTTGCAGATTGCTTGTGAAGCAGCTTCTAGATCAGCAGAGACAGCTTAGGTTCCCAAGTGTGCAAGCTGATGAGGTAGTCATACAAGAGGATCTCAGCCCCCGTAGAAGAAGCAGGCAGAGGTGGTGGCCTCTGTAATTTCCCACTAGCACTGGCAGAGCTGTGCACATCTTCCTACATTCTGTAAGGTGATGATTTGAGTTGCGTAGGCAGCAGCTGAAGCTGGCAATTGATGACACAAGCCAGGCTGAGGCCAGGTAGGTCAGAGAACAAAGAGCTCCCAAGGCAAGCCAGGAAAACAAGTGCTTCCAGCTCCTGGAAAGCTAAGTGCTCAGGTGAGATACAAAGTGGCTAGGCAGAGGGGTTGAGACTGACGTCACACTCCTGAGAATATAAATGAATGTACTAAGAGGGCTGACCAGTTCCTTTCCTCCCAGCTGGAGAGAGGGCTCCATCTGACCTCAGCTTTCTGTCTTTTTATTTCTCCATCCTCTAGCCATCCTTCCCCTCAGGGAATTTATCTATCTATCCATCCATCAACCATTCATCTATCTATTTATCTATCTATCTATCTATCTATCTATCTATCTATCTATCTTTCTATTTGTGCATCTATCTATCTATCCATCCACCATTCATCTATCTATTCATCTATCTATCTATCTATCTTTCATTCCTTAAGTTTGGGTGTTGAGTATTTTGCCCCAGCAATGAGAGAAGAGTAACTAAGACAAATAGTAAAGAATTTAAACAATAATACAAAAAGTTTGAAATTTGTGACAGAAAGGATAGAACGATTTCAATTAGACTATATATGTAAAGTTTATAGTTCAAGAAAAAAATGCTAGACAAGGAAACAAGAATTAATAAGAGACACCAAGACCAGAAATTTTGTGTGTTCAGATGGTGGGAATTAGGCTTTATGAAGAGGAGACAATATGTTTAAGGAAAAACAAAATGAAAAAACTTAACTTGGAAATACTAGTTGTATCTACATAGATAAAGTAGCTAAATACATAAATATTCAGCATATCAGAGAGATTTTTGATATACCTTTACTTTGGACCATATCAAAGAATATACAGTTGGAGAAATGAGATTTTATGTGATTAGAAATTCCTTTTTAAAGATGTGAAGAGTTAGTGACAGAGGAAAAAGCAAGGATATTTTCACAGATGAAGATAAACCAGAATTTTCTGCAAATAATACTGGGGAAACATGGCCAAGAACTATGATGACAGAATTCTGTGCAATCGTGGCTGTGAATGCCATATGGCCATATAAAATAAAAACAAGAGAGGTAGACCAGCTCTGAGAATTTGAAGGTTATCAGTCCATACATCTAAACTTGTGCAGTTAGGGCCAGTGAGATAATTCAGTGGACTAAGTGTCTGTTTAGACAAGCGCAGGATTCCCAGCACCACATGTGGCCTCACCCCCAGGGTGTGCTGAGCTGGCCAATGAGACTGGATGTGGTGGTGTACACCTGTAATCGCAGCTCTGGAGAGGCTGAAAAGAGGAGGATTACTAAGAGTCTGAGCTGCCTAGTGAAACCCTGTATCACATACATTAAATGAAAAGAAATAAAGTAAGATAAAAATAAATTTAAAAAATAGTGCAGTTTTGTGTACCTGGATGAGTGATGACTCACCCACTTTGGTTAAAACATAAGGATAAGTGGCAGCTGTATCATAATCAATCAATAAAATCTACAAATTTCTGCAGTCAGAATTTTAGAGAAGACACTGAGGAAAATGCTAAGACATTCTTGACTCTAGAATCTGCCACTGACATAAACAGATGAGATGGTTACCACAGTTCACATGAGCAGATAAGAGCAATCCTGAGATTTTTAATCTCACTCTTAAAGTTGTCTTCAGATTTTGTATCAACTAACATATTTTGAAAGGTGTGTAACTGTGAGGGTTTTATGACTATGAAGACAAGCAAACAGGAAAATGGCACCATCGATGAAAAATGTAGTTTGGGCAGAAAAACCAAACATGATAGAAGGCAATACAGACATTGGAGTTGGTTCCAGTGTCCACTAAGAACCTTCAGATTAAAGCTTTTAATTTTGTTGCTTAATCTCATTTTAATTATCCTTTTCAAGATTAGGAAGACATTTATACTTCTCCATCCCAACATTCATTTCTAATGGTTCCAGATTTTCAAATTGTAAAGTGAAGCTATAATATCCTTTGATCCTTTCAAGCTAAAGAATACTGGAAAAATGTGGCTGCCTTTGACAAAATCAGAATTTGTGTAATACCAAACCACAACGAGAGAAAGCAGAGAGCAGATGGAGGATTGCAAAGAAAATTAGTGAACTGATTGGTCAGAATTAAGAAGCTATGGAAACAGATGCCAAAGAGAAGTAATTAAATTTTCCTAGAAATACTCTGGAAAAGATTTATAATTGATAAAATTTATAGTGGATTGATAATAAAGACCAATTTGTAAGGTGTTTGAAAAATATTTGCATTCCATTGCCCATCTGAATTGGCTTAGTTTAAAGCAGGTCCCTCTCCCACTTGTATGAAATACAAGACATAGAAAAATTAAGTCACATAGTATTGGCCTATCCAAGGCAAAAGGAAAGAAATGAAACAGGAAATAGGTAGTGTGCTGTAGTTGGAATTCTCTCTCTTTAAACAAGTCTACATCGTGCAGAGCCAGTTCAGAGGATAAGATTTATCAGCAGGAGATAAGAAGCTTTAGAAAGTGGGCAATGGAGAGATATGGGCAGATTTGGGCAGTAGAGGAGAGATTAGTGTAAGAACTCTACAATTTTTTTCTCAAAATAGATACATTTAAAAATACACGTTAGTATACAATGGTTTGTGAATTTATTCTAATACAGACTAGACTATGAGATACTATTTTTCTTTTACTTACAAATATAACCTAAGTTGTAGAAACCTCTTATGGTATTAATACTGATAATCTCCATTCATACAAATGGTGAAATTTTCCTTACAAAAATGTCTTTATGCTTTAACTTGGATTTCTATGATAAAAGAATAATATACTATTTTCTCTGATAACTAAGGCAAATTATGAAGATCAGAATACTGATATTTGTTGGTCTAGAAACATACAACTTGGAAGAAAGTGAAATTATGTAAATTTAATGACAGATACTAAATAAGACAAGAATATCAATGGTTGGCCAATATTTCCCATTGTGAATATTATTCTACTATTGCATAGTGATAATATAATTGTATTCACCTATACTTTAGTTCATAATTTCCAAGATCATTTTAACATGTGGTAGAAGATAATTCAACAAAGAAAGGCTGACAGAGAAGAAGTAAGAAACATGTTGCACAGAAGGCAAACATGCAAATATTAAAAATTAACACTCTTTACTTGGGTCTGAAAAGGTTCTCTCTCCCTTTTTGCATCCATTAACCTATAAAAGCCTCAAGTTTATCTTTCCTGATAGCTGAGTAATACTTCATTTTATAAAAAAATACATCTTTTTATCCATTGCCTAGTTGTTGGGCTGTTGGTTTGTTTCCAGGATATAGCTATGACAAATTGTGCTGCTATAAATGTGGGTGCCCATACATAGCTGTGGCATGATGCTTTTAGTTCTTCTAGAAAACTAGTCAAAAGGGGAATAGCTGACTTGAATGGGACCGCTCCTAAGTGAAATGAGTCAGACTCACATGTATAGATATCATATTATCTCCCTACTGTATTTATCATAAAAAGTAAATAAAATCTGGAAGACACAATAAATACTGTGATAGATAAAGAAACAGTTCAAAGGAAGGAATACCTGGGATGAGACAAAGAAGAAAAGAAGAAAGAAAAGAAAGAAAGAAAGAAAGAAAGAGAGAGAGAGAGAGAGAGAGAGAGAGAGAGAGA
>NDGN011526765.1:3527-22288 GCA_002564285.1 Tympanoctomys barrerae
GTGTGTGTGTGTGTGTGTGTGTGTGTGGCCAGCTCAGCCCAGCAGGGGGCGGGGCTGGCTGGCCTGTGGTGCTGGGGGATCGAACTGCGGTCCCCTGTGCTTTGCCAAACTCGTTCCAAGTAGGTGCCTTAGACCACTGAGCCATCTTGCCAGCCCTAGCTTAAGAATTTTAAAGGGAAAATATTCTATAGGTGTATATTATAGGTCATTATTAAATTCTTGATCATATATGAGAATGTACGTGTTAGTATGTTAACGTTCGTAGGTATACATTTTGAAAGAAGTTAAACTTGAGGTTTCTCTCCTCCAATCTAAGAGTCTTGTGCCTTGTCCCTCCCTCCCATTCTTCATTAGAAAACGTCTATCAGGCATCTACTCTACATCACACAGTTCGCTTGCCTCTCTTTAGTTCTTTTGATTGCATTTGCCTTTCCAAAGGTTTCGTCTTATTAAGGGAATTTTTCCCTCCTGGAAGAGAGATAACAATGTCTTTTTGGGGAAGTGAAGTAGACTCACGATACTCAAACTTCATTTATAAATGACAGTAGACTCACAAAATAGAGAAGTTCACTTAAGTCAGTGGCTTTGAAAATGAGAGTATAAAAAAGTAGCTAAAGCCCAAGTTCAAGGGTTGCCCTCATTGCCTGTTCCCATCTTTGGTTCTGTTCTGTCACAGCTGCAAAGGGAGCTGGCCTCTGTGTGCTGCACATTGATTATTAACTCCTGCACAGATTCACTATGGCTTTGGTGAATGATAGTTTTGCCTTTCCAGAGTGTTATACATCCAAGGCCACGTTTATCATTAACTAATATTTAGGAAATTGTAAGGCAGCTGCCTTGAGATATTTAATTCTGTTTTGTGTCAACATTTTAAATGAAAAGCAAGTTTAAAATATTTTTTTAAATTTTAAATTTTATTAGCATATGCTTCCCACACATAATTATTCCATTCATCTTGGGGAGTTGGTACTTGTACATAAGACATCTTAACTCCTTTTATTAATCCATGTAGCTCTCCTCCTTCCCAGCTACTTATCAATAGTTCTGAATTTCAATTTAAAAATATTTGAAGTCAATGAAACAAAAGCAAAGCTGATTTAAGAGCCCTTTTGTATCCTTGTAGATGGAGCCTGGTGAGGAAGAGTGGGGATCAGAGGAAGACCACACCCGCCTGGACCTTGGGGGCGCACAGGGAGCCCTCAGGCTGACATGCATTCCACGGACCTCCTTTTGTGGTCTCTATCAGGAGGGACATAGATCTAAGCAAAGAAGGAGCTTTGCTTTTACAGTGCCCAGTGTGGGCTTATCTTACTGAAAAGTCAGTGAAAACAAGGTTAAAGGAAGCAGCTGGGTGGGAGCGCTTTCTGGAGGAAATGGGGAAGGTAGGAATGAACCAATGTGTTCTTCTCCTAGGTGGAGCGTCCTGAGAACCTACATTTCCTCCCCCCGGGTGTCTTCCTATTCACAGAAATAGTATACAACTCACACTCATCTGCCCACTAGTGAGCTTACGGTGAAGATTACTGCACTTTATAGGAGGTGTCCTCTAAAGAACTTTACAAATATTGTCTTCACAACCCTTGAGGTAGCTGCTGCAATCATCTTTGTTTCATGGGCAAGGAAAGTGAGGTACAGAGAGGTTAACACCACTGGTGAGAGTTGCACAGCCCATGGGTCACACAGTGAGGATTCTAGCCTTGGTGGCCTGGCGCAGCATCTAAGCTCTTAAACACCACATTTGCAGACAAATCTCCCCTCCTCCTCCTTGGCATGGACCACTACCCAAGTCAACATTTAGATGACACGCACTCCTCCTCGATGGAATGTAGCCTTGCCCAACACAGAGATGGCCCTCGAAATCATGGAGGCGCGCCCTGCTGTACTCCACACTGTGTGATCACGACGGATCGCCATCAGTGAGTCTGCTCCTCCTTTTCCGTTTCCAAAAGCCCCAGCATCAGAACAGTTCACTGGAGCAACCTCAAGAAATGAATCTTACTCGTTAGCACGAGTTTTCCCTGGGCAGTTCATTAGCTTTCTCCAGAAGACGGTGCAGGGAAACCGCAGGAGGCAGCTTGTGATGAGAGCCCAAAGTAATAGCAGAAGTATTTATGCCGGGAACTGAAATGCATGATTTTATGTAAGTGCTTGTGGTGCTAGTACTCAAGATACGTTGAGAAGTTGCGTACACAGTGTGTGTGTGTGTGTGTGTGTGTGTGCCTGATTTTGGTTTGCAATTGCTAGTAAAGAATTCACTCTGGCAGCGTAACTCCAGGCATGAACACTGTGTTCCCAAAACAATAGGAACAGCACCAGGAGTTCTCAGGCTGAAGGTGAACCCGCACCCCGAAGTCCCCTGCAGGCCAAGAAGGCTGGCGCTGCACTGTAGTCACTGACATTATGAAATACTGGCATTTAAGGACATTCTGAATTTGGTTCTGATGTTTTCCAACTCAAAGTAAATTTGAATTCATTCTTTATATACCCTAATGATGTTGGGGGTGGTGCTAAAGACTTTTTGTCCTTTAAGCTCACTAAGTTTCACTGTATACATAAAACAAATAGAAGCACTTAGAAATCTTTTCTCTCTTTTAACACCATCTTGTTTTATATCACAGAAAAGAGTCAGCTTTAACGTGAGCACACACTAGCTCACGCTGCAAGGTCCAGCCATTGCTAGATTTATCACATCAACTCCTTTATAAATTCTTTTATTTTGTTAATAAAGATTTGCATTTTGAGGTCATTGTAGGTTCACAAAAAGTGGTAAGAAATAAGTGGCAGATCCCATATACCTTTCTGCAGCTCTCATGGAGGCTGTCAAGGGACAAATCCAGCTGAAGTGTGGCCCCTGCTTTCAAAGAAGGATGCTGAGGTACCAATGCGAAAAGGCTCTGAAGTCAATGACTGAAGCAGAGTGTTTATTGCATTAAAAGACCTTTTAAAAGGCAATGAGGCTGCTGAGGCTTGGTCCAGTGCAACTGGCACAGGGGCAAGACCTTGGAAAGTTTCAGGGAGAAGAAGCAAGCCAAGCAGGGGCCTGGCAAGAGATCAGTGTTAAGTTTTGAGAGTGCTTTCTATTTTCTAGATACTTGCTTTGTCAGGCATGCGGTTTGCAGATATATTCTTCTAGCTCATACTGTGTCTGTTTCACTCTCGGGCCTTCGGCATAACAAAAGTCATTCATTTTTTATGAAGTTCAATTTATCAAGTTTTCCCTTAATGAATCTTAAGTCTAAAAACTGCCTGGGCCAGCGAGCTAGCTCAGTAGTCTGAAGCGCCTGCTTAGGCAAGCTTAGGCAAGCGCAGGGACAGCGGTTAGATCCCGGCACCACATGTCAAGCCAGCCCCGCCCCCAGAGCAGGCCACAAAAAAAGAAACGAAAACCACTCTGCCTATCTCTAAGCACTCACAATTTTCACTTTTGTTACTTTCTTTTTTTTTTTCTGTATTTCAAAAACTTTATTTTTTTAAATTTAAAATGCAGATGCTTTTTATTTAAAATGCGGGAAAATATGTTCCTCCATTTCAAATCTATATAAACACAACAAGTAGATGCAACAGTAAACAGATATGAACTTCCAAGTTTCCCAGCATAAACAACAAACCTAAGTTTGCACTGAAGTGCTATCTACAGCTTTCTCTTCTATGTGTCTTTTTTCTTCTTTTTCTTTTTTTTTTTTAAGCCTCTGCCAACTTTAATTTTTACTTTCTAACAGGTTTTTAGTTTCATGGATGTTGAAGACCGTGACTCCTTTTGGGTTAGTTAAAAGGACTAAGAGTTTGGGTTCATAATTCCATTTTGTTTGCTGTGGACGTGCAGTCCCTCCAGCACCACTTGTTGGAGTGACTATCTTTGTTCTGCCAGCTTTTCTTCACATTTGTATTACAACAAAATGCAACAACACAAACAAATTGCCGGGCACAGTTGTGCATCCATCTTGTGCCAGTTTTACTGATCTTGGTGTCCACCCCCAACAATCTCACACAATCTAAACTGTTGCAGCTACAATAGATGGTGAAGTCAGATTGGCTAGTCCCTCCCACTTCATTCTGATCTTTCAAAATAATTTGAGCTACTTTAGTTCCTTTGATTCATTTATATAAATGTTAAAGTCATTTTGTCTCTATCTGCAAAAGTGTGGGTGAGATTTTATGAGGCATTGCGTGAAACCTGTACAGGCTGTAAAGAATCGACACCTTTACTATGCTGGATCTTAAAATTAGTGAACCTCTCTGTGTTTCTCCATTTATTTAGATCCTCACTGATTTCTTTTATCAGCCTTTGTAACTTTTGGCATAGAAAATCACATACTTGCATGTGCCATTGGGTTTGCCCTGAAGCAGGAGAGTTTGGAGATGTTATGCCTGGGTCGGGGTGAACTTCAGGCACCCCTGGGGTCTCCACAGACACAGACAGGAGCTTATCCACTGGGATGCTTCCCTGCCAGATGAAAATGAAAGCTCAGGCCCCCCCTTCCCTGATGTCACCCCCATAACTTGTCACTGTCTAACAGAGGTGCAGGTCCTGGCTCCCCACTTAGCCTTGCTAGTAGGATCGGCATAAGAACACAGGCTGTTTCCTGTAGTGTCTGACTGAAGTAGAGTGTTTATTGTATTTAAAAAGTCTTTTTTCTGTATGTGTCTTTAATGGTCCTTTGTCTAAAGAAAACACACTGTCTGGGAAGGACTTCTTCTCATCTTTGCTTGTTAGCATTACCGGGTTGGCAGATTTAAGCTCCAAATCTGGGACA
This sequence comes from Tympanoctomys barrerae, assembly GCA_002564285.1. Lineage (NCBI taxonomy): Eukaryota > Metazoa > Chordata > Mammalia > Rodentia > Octodontidae > Tympanoctomys > Tympanoctomys barrerae. The sequence goes on from NDGN011526765.1 coordinate 8,282, forward strand.
TAGGAGACAAAAAGAAAATTTAGGGAACTCACTGATGGGTGCTTCGTTGGGCGCCCAAAGTTCCTACCTTCTCTGGCTCACCTGTGCACCTTTCTGAGTCTTTTAAATATTATTTTATATGGAATGTTTGTTTTAATTAGAGGGAAAAATAAGAATAAGCTGTTACACTTCATGTTCTTGCAAGCAGGAGTCCTATTAATATTTGTGAAGTTGTGTAAACCACATCTAGCGTATATAGACTGAAGACAGCGAGACAACATTCTAGACAGTGTCCCACTAGAATTTTTGTGATTTAATTAATTTACTTTCATGTTATCAGGGATTGAATGCAGGGCCTTAAATACGCTGGGCGAATGCGGCACTACTGAGTGATGCCCCAGCTCAGCGCAGTGTAGTTCCCACGTGCAGTAACCTGCTTAGAGAGGGCCCGTGTAGCAGCCATCATGCGGACTGGAACGTGGGTCTCCGTTATCTTATCTGCAGCTTCGGGGAGTGAATCAAAGCTACCAGACTACAGGGACCAGAGATCCGGATCCCACAGAAGGATGCAATAAGCGTTGGTTGGCTAAAGGCACCGGTGGCATGCTTTGGATCACATAACCATTAAGTAGGGAGAGATTTTTGATAAACATTTGTTCAAGAATATTTGTGCTTGAAATACAAAGAACTAGTTTTTCTAAATTCAAACATAGACATTTGTACAGTGTATTATACATGCTCTGTATGAAAAATAGTCCTATCAGTTTAATTTTATAAAGAAATGATAATTTGTTTCCACTATATACTTATATATAGTGCTTGCCTATACTTTTAATAAGAGTAGGTTCTGATTAGTAACATAAAATAAATAAACTTTTATATTCAGTGTATCCCTAAACATAAATAGACTAATATCACCATGTCCATACATATTCTGATCACAGCCCATAAGTACACTTTCATGTTAAGCGTGTTACTTCCAGTTACTGAAGGTTGCTTCTGTGTTTAGTGGAGCACTATCAGAAATGTTTTAAGACTACTGCCTAGCATAAAATTCAATAATGTTGTTATCTGAATATATGTTTATATGAGTGCAAAATACAGTATTACAGTAATAGTCTAAAAGACTTTTACTAACAATTACCATATTTTATATGTAGCACTGACCTAATTTGTTTTTATTACTTGAAATTCTGGTAAATAATTTGCCGTGAATAGCAACTGTAGGCCGTGGTAGGAAATCGTTACTCCACAAATGTTATGACATCATCTCTGAATTTACAGAAAGTCAGTCAATATTTAAAAATCAATTTATGTCTAAGACATCTTTGCGTATTATCCTTGTCTATAAATACTAAGACATTTAGATAAAAAGAATCTATTCAACTCTCCAACTTTTTAGCAGAGTTTGGCTTATTTCATGATTCACGTTAGCAAAAATTTTATATTTTTAAACTAGCAATTGAGTTGATGAGAACTCAGTTTATTCTAAATGCAGACTCCATCTTTCATGTCTGATTCATTTGTAAGTTTTCTGGTGTCATCATTCCTTGTTCATTCATTCATTCATTCAAGCATTCATTCACTAGCTTTGCACTGCATTATGATTGGATCTGGGGACTCAGTGAAGAATAATAGGCTTTTTTTTTCATCAGATACAAGTTTAGTGGAAAGATAGAAACATAAAAGGATAACTAAAACATTATTTGTTAAATTTTACCGTGATTTAATAGAAATTTAGAGAAACACACATTAATAACATCAAATTCAACTTCTGTGTGTGTGAGAGAGAAAAAGAGGGAGAGAGGGAGACAGAGACAGAGACAGAGAAAAAGACAGGCTAGTGGAGCAAGCCATGGATTTTAGAAGCTTTTAGAAGAGACCTGGATAGAATCTTAATAATAGACTTTATTTTGTGCTTTTCTCCTTTATCAAACTCCTTGCCTTTTTAATGATTATATTACCACAGAGATGGCTCTAGAATCTCAGTTATAGTTTACCCAGAGAACACAGCAGTTTGGTGTCAAGAAGCATCCACTAGAAAATAAAATATGAGGAAATGCAGTCTGAAGATGGGTTAGATGAGTGGGTGCAGAAGGCCTCTGTGGTAGGACCAAGGGAGAAGGAAAAGCTGCTGATGGGCTTTTGGGAGGGGAGGCTACTCAATGGCATTTAATTGTTAGCTTGACCACTTGGGTATTTCCACACTGGATGCCCTGAAGAAGCCTTGGGCAGAGCATTGCTGCTAGAGGATTGGCTAAGTGTAAAGAGGCCCAAACCAGGACAGTGCGAAGCAGCTGGAGAAGAGACAGCAGGCTTCAGAAGCAGCCGTCATGGCTGTGGCTTTGCATGGGGTGAGGCAGATGGGAAAACCAGGGACCCATTCAGATTTTAGGTGTGGATAGCTAAGGGGTTGCCACAGGCAGACGCCAACTGGGGGGAAGAGTTTATAAAAGAGATGCTTTCAGTATCTCACAGGCTGAATTAGGGATACCTCCCAGAATCACAGGTAGAGCTGAAACAAGTAGCATATCATCCTCTGAAGCTCACAAAAGCCAAGACTGCAGGTATAATCTAATAATTGTCAACTGTGAAGTGGACTTCATGGTCAAGATGGCGAGAGGCTAGGAGAGAGTTAACAGAATGACGTGAAGGTTCCAAGAAAGGCCCAGGTGTCCAAGGTGAGGAAGCAGCCCGTGCACAGGAGTCCTACCTTTGGCACCCATACTGCTCTCTGTGATTCCCTAAAGCCACGTAAGATCTAACTTAAGGCGCACAACTTACTCTAGAGTTTTTGCCCCTTATATACTCTGAGGATAAGAAGAGTAGCATTTATCAGTGAGGCTGCCTAGGTTTAAAAGGAGAAATGGCTGTGCACCTAGGGCCCTGTGCTGATTTAAACACAAAGGGACTTGGTGGAAGCTGGGGCAAGCTGAAGAGTGTGTGTCTGTTTTTGACGCAATAGCTCACCTCAGTGGTCCATTATGGAATATAGGAGGGTGATAGGCCAGGACTCAAAGTTTCCCAGACACCCTGCCCCAAACTCTCTTCCCCTTGGCCCTATGCAGAGCCAATCCCAAACCACAACCCCAGTCCCGCCCTGTTTTGTACCCTGGTCTAATAGGTCTGCCTGATTTTGACCTGGGCAGAAAACCACAAAAACTCTCCTTTGCTGACATCAAAAGTCTCCCCCAGCCCAGGTGGCCCTGCGAAGACCAGCTCTCTCTCAGCTGTTGCAGCTTGCAAATACCTTCCCCACAAAACCCCTTAAAAGCCCTGTGCTTTGACTTGTTCGCTGCTGTCTTGGTCTATGAGACAGTCAGCCTGCTTGCTCCTACCGCCAATACATTTTCTTGCATCAGAACGCCTGTTTTGGTCAATTGTGCGGGCTCACATCTAATACAGGCGATGCTCTATGTTCTAGTTTTTCATAAGACTTTTAATCCAGAGTTTTACAGTATCTCATCCTTTTCAATCTTAACAGCTAATTAAAATGTAAACTCCCAAGCTGAGGGCCAAAGGGTAACACTTACAAATTTCTTTAGTCTACCATGTTGAGTTTGTTGCAAAAGGTCTCTTGGATTGGTGAGTAACCGATCCTAACGTTGAGGGTCAGGAAGTAATTAAATCCCATTCACAGTGACTGATTTCATTCATCAGTGAATACATGTGCTCGGGTCAAGGAATTTAGCAATAAATAGAAGAGAAACTTCAAGAACTGAGTTGCACACAGGGAAATCTTGCCCTTATATGGTTTATAATTTTGAGATACTAACCTGTAGTTGAAAAATGGTGTTTGTGGCTGACAACCCCGGGCTCACGCATTTGAGTACTTGTGTCCCATGGGCTCATGTTTAGCTCTGCCTCTTATGAGATGCCACACACAATATAAAATGTTATGGTTCTTAGAAATTAGGAGACCCTAGGAAGGTCTTTATTCCTCTGTGCTTCTGTTTTTTAGCCTAGCAAGTGTGCATCCTGATATTATCAATTGAAAAAACTATTGGGACAATAACGTGAGATCCTGTCCATTAAGTGTTAGGCCAGGATTCTGCTTCATGTTACCTCTGAAAAAGGTTAAGAATAACAATTCTGATGGTGGCCAACTCATGCCCAGCCCATGTGTTGAAAACAAAGGCTTTTGTTGTGTTCAGAAGCAGTATAGGTGACTTTTCCTCATGGAAGAGTGAGTATCCATTTGAGAGGCAGGTTTACATTTGTGAAAACTCTATTTTTTAAAGCAATTGATTCCTGGGGTACTGGGAAATGCCCTGAGGTGATGTGAAGCAGGTGCAAAACCAAATTAATTGCCAATCAGCTGCATATGCTCAAACAAATGAGATTCTTCAGCTGAGCTTCCGGGAGGCCGCAGATGTACATTTAGATTCTGTAAGGATTGATTATGAGGGTGCTCTTGATGATGGGTCTGCTTAGGGCAAGCTTCACTCTCACAACCAAAACCTAATATCTCTTGCCTGTTAAGGGAACTGGTTTATGAAAACGTATTCCCCACCCTCTCCAGTGATGGGGTCCAGCCATCCTCACGTGATGGAACCCGTGTGTGTGATTGGGTCTGAAGACAAGGACACAAATCAAAAATTGCAATATAAGGAATTCATCTCTTCAATGAACACTAATTATTACTTGTGCCCAGTTCTGAACCAGGTGCTGGGGATGAGCATAACAGGTGAAATCTCAGCCCTGATGGTGTTGATAGTCCAGTGAAGAAGCAAAGATACTATGCAAGAAATCACGTAAATGAAACTCCTCAGTGTAGTACACAGAGGAGTACTTCCTTAATCTGGGAGATAGCAATGCTGCCCAAGAGAAGTGATGTGAAGATTGACATTTAAAATCCTGTTACAGAATAACCCAGCCCAGAATGATGAAAACTCCAAGGCAAGCAGGAGTCAGTGTTTTTTGCATAACAGTGTTGAAACTCACTTCCACTTAGTCGGCCACCATGTTCTTTACTATGTCAAGTTTTTGGTCATAAGACAATTTTGTTGGTGACTGAACAGATTGTACCATTAAAAGACACATTGACCTGGAGCATAAATGCCATGTTTAAGTGAAAACATTACCTGTCAGTTCCATAGATCTCAAACACATATGTATCTGCGCTGATGTTACAGAGGCAGGCAATCCCGCCCCTCTCTCCTGTAACTGCCTCTCTCGACTGTTGCTTCCTGCTAAACTAATGCAGTGCTATCTTCATTGATTTCCTTACCTCAAGTTTTCTTTTCATGCTCCAATTTCTTTTAGGCTTTGGTGCACAATGAGATTCTCTGATATGCAGCCAATCTCATCATTTCTGCACTTGAAGTTTCTCTCACTCTCCCCCCAATCTGTGAGGTGAGCAGTGAAGCACCCACCTTGCACTTGGAGCCTTGCACCTGGCTCCAGGCTTCCCTAGCTATTTCTGCATGGCTCTGCTTCCTGGGAGTCACTGTAGATCACTCACTGTTCCTAGGCATTTCTGTTTCATTAGCTTTTTTTTATATAATGTTTTTCACTTTCAACTGCATCCACTTCCTGTCTTAGTACCTGTGGAAGTGCCCGCCACACATACCGACTCAGGCGCTCCTTTGTCGTGAAGTTCTCCTTCACCTTCCAAGTCCCAGCACTTGTTTCCATCCTTCCATTTCCCCAGTGCTGTCCCCTAAAGCTACCACACATGTATCTTACTGTGCTGGCAATACATTCTGATGCCATGGATGGAAGGCTTCTGTCTCTTAACATTGTAATTTTGATATATTTTAGCACAGTGTTCTTCACCTTGTAGGGCAGTATTTGTTCAAGTCAATCAATTCCACTAACTAGTAAGTTTTCCACTGTCTATTTTATTTATGCATTTTAAAAAAGCTTTAAATTTCCCCACTTGATTGAGTATCCTCTAAATTCATAGAATCATAAATTTTTGGAACCACTAAAATATCTAAAACTACTAAAATCTAACTCACAGAGCCACTTAAAACCTTGTACATGTTCACCTATACAGCTATAAGAAGTTGCATATTTATTGTATTTTGTGCCCTGAGTCCATGGGAAATGACACGTGTACGTGTTTGGCATCCTCCTTGCAGGCACCGGCAAGTGAGCCGGTCCCTGGTGCTCACGAGCCCGCTGAGCCGCCAACGAGCAGCTGTACGCCTGGAAGCGCAGCCCAAGTCATTTTCTCTGCCTTCTCTCACCACCTTCAACTGCTTGGTAGGGTCCCCTTCTTTTTGCCAAAGCCCCAGTTAAATGTAAGTGCTGCTGATGACGTCAGTACTGTCGCAGTACACTCAGATGGCAGTGAAGATCAGAGTCAGCTACTTTCTCACAAGCCGAGAGGAGCACAGCGCAGCCTGTGCAAGAGGGCGGATCCGCACGTTCAGCCTGAACTTGCAGTCTAACTGGGTTAAACTGCTCTTATCTAACGTCTCTGTTGTGGCGCACTGACCCTCTACCTGCTGGCCTATCCTGAGGAGCGAGGGCTAGAAAGGCCTGGATGTTTTCTCGTGGCACCAGAATGCTTTGTTGTTGCATTGGGCTTAAGCAAGACTGATCAAAAGCCCTCCCATTTGCATGTTACTAGTCTGGCCAATGGGTGAGATCTGAAATCTATTATTATTATGATGCCTATTTACCTATTACTGATAAGTAAGTTATATGGAAAGAACGGACGCTCACAAGTTAGTTGTTAATCTTTCCTCTAGCTCCATCATTAATTGCTTTGTGCCCCTTGGCAAATTGCTTAAGCTACAGAGTTTGATTGCCTGATCTCTAAACAAAGTCATGGTGAGAATCAAGTAAGAAAAGATAAGGGAGAATGCTGGCTAGATGTGAAAGCCCTTCACTGAAATGAAGCGTTATCGGAAGTGGTATTGTTATGAGAAAAGGAGTAGAGCAAGGGGCTGCACTCAATGTAGTTCAAAAGTCTGGACCAAAAGTCTAATGGTTTTAGTTCCATGTTATTTGGGGGAAGTATTTTACAAAGCCAAGATAATGAACCTGCTGGGTTTTTTCTGAAAAACTATTTACAAACACATTATACTTTTTATATTTATTAAACAGATTAAGTAATTAACCAAGAGGAAATGAGCTGCTTGCAAAGGCCATCAAAACTCAAATACAGAAAAAAACGCACAGCTTAACATAAAATCTAAGGAAGAATGGGCAAAGATGGAAACCTACAGATACCCCTTTGGACCTGCTCTAGACTAGAGAGATGACATGGGCTCCTCTTATGAAAATATTTTTATTTCAAAGTTTCACAGTCAATTGATTGCTTTCTTAGAAATATCAAACTATATCATGTCTGCATCTTGTACTATGAATAACTACTATGAAGACAATAATATGCAATGTATTGGTTATTGTAACTGTCCTGCTAAACTGTTTTGAAACTGTCTCATTGCTACTTATTTCTCAATAAAATTAATAAAAAAATATTTAACTAATCTATAAAATAACAGCAAAAACACATTCAGAACAAGCCCCAAACCACACCAAAACAAAACCAGAAAGAGCTTTCTCATTTGCCACGGCTCTTGACTGGCGATACAAATGTTTTGTTACCATTATTGGGGTGACTCTTACTTCCTAAATTAAATAGCAATATTCTCACTGTAACCTCAGTAGGATTTTGTGTCTTTATCATTGTGTTATTTTAAAAGCCTAAGGAAGAAACTGGAAGAACAGCCTAATTAAAATGAGGGGGTTGCAAAATCTGCTCCATTCTATGTGTCCAATTCTCTTCGGAATCCTCAGTCAAAACAACCACCACACCAAATACAAAGAAAAACTTTTCTTGAAGTATTGGGTACCAACAAGCATAGCACCCACGGAAGAGGAAGAGAATTTGGGCATAATGAGGAACAAACAGTCCATTTTTAATCTGCCAAGTAGCAGAACCCTAACCAGGTCCCAAGAGATCATTTATTAGTTATGTACTCCAGAATGTATCATTACTTTACAAGCCTCAAGGACTGAGCCCAAGGACGTCACACACTACAGACATTTAACAATCACCCAAGTAATACCACAGCACTAGGATAAAAGTGGTGAGAGTTAGCGGTACAAACTGAATCGTAGGACCTGGATCCACCAGATTCAGAGGCTGGACCCAGCGTGTTAGAACACCTGCAAGGCCAGCAAGACCTCTGAGGTTTCCAGTTCAAGGTTCTTATGCTAATCCATCAAACCTGGGCCACATGCCAGACATTGCGATAGACGATATTAAGAAGGCAGCATGGACTGTCTGTCTTGTATCCTACGAGGGAAGACAGTCCGTCAACATAGCGACAAAAAAAAAAAAAATATATATATATATATATATATATATATATAATATGGAGTTTGGTGGAAATTAATGCTAATGAGTAAAAACACTAGATTCTGGACTAGCGATAGCAGAAGCTAGCGAGTTAGGAGTGGCCGCGAAGACCTCGCTGAGGGCGGCTTGCAGGCGGATGCCTGCGAGAGAGGGGCTAGGGCTGCAGGGGCGCGGTCCTGAGCCGCCGCAGAACCAGGGGTCGGGTCGGGACGAGCTTCCCTGAGGTCGGGCCGCGAGTGGGGCCGTGCAGGGCCCTCGAAGGCCTGGAAGATGCCGGCGCACTTGAGCACAGAGGTAATGACTTAGCGCTTCACTTGAATGAGGTCAGTTGAGCTATTGTGTTGAAAATAGAGGCAAGCGCAGAAGAGAACCGGGTCGGAGCTGGAGCCGGCCCCAGGCTGCAGCCAGCGGTGGCCCAGGTGCTGGGACAGGACGGGGGCGTGAGGGGGAGGGCGCTGGAGTCCTGGTTGATTTTTAAGTTAAATCCGAGGGACTTTGCTGAGGGAAGAATTGTAGGGGAGAAAAATACAGGCGCACCCGGGGAAGTAGCTGGCTTTTCCCGTGAACCACCAGAGGAAGATTTGCCACTTGCGGTGACGGAAACGTGAAAATGCACGTGTCTGGGGAGAAAAGGAAGGGGCTTGGGTCGCGCTGGAAGCGCTGCGCGGGCGGACGGCTCCTGGTTGGAGGTCTCAGCCCCTTTGCAGGGGCACCCGGTTCAGCCTCTCCCCACAAAGACCCCCGTGTACCTAGTGCCCGGGCTACCTGGGGCGGCAGCAGAGGAGACGTCTCCCCGAGCCAGCTAAAAGCCCCCCGTCGCAGGGGCACTGGCGCAGGCGTCTCAGCAGTGGCCCCGGGTCCCGTGTCGCACCTCCCACAGCTATTTCCTAAGAGCATGTGAGGCTGAGCGCTCTACACCCAAGTAGCCTCTCGGATCGACCCGAGACGGTTACTGAGAGCTTCCCATACCTCCTTCTTATTGGCATAGCTAGCGCCATGCCTTTCTATGGAGCATCTGTTTGGCAGATAGCCCATAGTGCATATGTTATCTCCGAAGCTGGATTATAGACTACGCAGCCCAGGGCTCTATTTTTCTACAGTTTGCTCTAACAAGATAGCGCATGAGTATTTGCTTTGTGGTTAACAGGTGACAGTTGACATCTCTGAAAAGAAAAAAATGAAATATCAAAGGCGCAAAGCAATACAGCACTTTTAAATGGAGTTCAGATGTCTGTATACCTTTTGGCCCACACATATCAAACAAAATCATACAACCCTGTCGCTCATTCTTTCTTAGAGTTTTGGCCACTATGCTTGCTAGTATCACCGCAGGCAGCCTTCCCCTCCGTCTTCTACCCCACATGGTAATTTGCAGTCTATACAAAAGCTGAAAGCAGAAAACCGCGGGCAGCTATGCTGATTTTGCATACACCACACCACAAAATATCAGCTTTGGGGCGTCCTTGTGGACGCGCTGATCCGTGAACTACAAATCCAATTTGTGACATGCTTGGCTGTACAGAGCCTGGGAAGAAAACAAAACTCAGACATCTCACATAACTCTGGATCGGGATGCACAATGCCCCGTGAGGCGTAATCTCGCCCATCCCCCAGTTTCCCCCATGCAGAAGCCCACAGGAATTGTAAAGCTGGAGGAAACGCTACTGGAGTCTGCCAGGCACTCGCTGGGTGCTGAATTCTCTGGAGAGGGTTCTGGCAGGGGAGCTGCATTGTCACCCTCTCACGGGAGTGGTTTTTTTACCTCAGTTGCTCAAGGAACCAGCTGGGGCAGATTAAGCTTGACCCTGGTGACTGGGCAACCCCAACGATTCTACTGTAGTTGGTTCAGCTCTGGCCTGGGCATTGGGGTGCAGAGAGTATCCCCAGGTGATTCTAATGTGATGAGAACGACCACTCTAAATACATTTGACTAAAAACAATTTGATGGGAGAACTTTGGCCAAACACAAGGTAGCTAAAAGCAATTTCTGGAAGCAAGTTGTGTACTGCATTCTGGCCACTGATCCTCTGATTAGACCAGCCAAAGAGAGCAGGAGAAGCTCTGGGGTCTGGGAAGAGCTACCTGAGACTGTCCAGAATCTTGGTGCCAGCCAGCTTGCTGTCCCAAGCCCTGTCTTGGCCAGCCTAGCCTCTGGATCCTCAAGCCCTCTGCAGTCACTGTTCTCCCATGAACTATGCTGCTGAAGCTTCGGTTCCTCCAGGTGAAGAAAGCGGTAGAGGAAGGAAGGGCGCTGTGCCATCCAAGCGGCCCCGTGCGTCTCAGCTTCACCCGAGGTCTCTGTTGTAACAAAGTCTAAATGAAGTAAATTGCAGCCATCCTTTATGCACCCCGCGTCAGAGTCCTTTGGCGCACTCTCCTCCATAGCTACAGCTTTGTTCCCTACTGGCCTTGCCTGCTGGCTCCGTTGCGCGGCCCCTTCATCACCTCCCAGGCCCTTTGCAGCAAGCGCTTCACAGCTTTGCACATTTATTTAACTTGCAGGGCTCCAGACCAGATCCTTAATTACAAATTTAAAAATTATGTTGAGAGCGAAAACATAATAAGCTCAGACTGCTTGGTGTTCCGCCTGTCCTAAGGGCAGGCTCACCTTGTTCTATTACAGCAGCTTCATCACTCCGGCTTTTGCTATTACTCTATGCCACAAAGTTATCGTTTTTTTTTAAATCAGTGTGGTTATTATTAATAAAAACGAAGGCTCCTGTTTCCTCTGTGGCTACTCTACGGCAGGTCACATGGCAGAGGAGTTTCAAAAGCGAAGTTCTGTGATACCCACAACTCTAGAACTTTCAGCCCTGTGATCAGATTCACTGTTTTCACTTGTGAATGTAATATTCACAAGTTTGACTGCACGGTTCTGTGTTTTTCATTATTTACTCAGTCCTTAAAACAATTCTAATGAGGCCTTAATGATCAAACTATAAAATGAAAATAATGTTGACGAGGACTTTTTTGGTGGTAGTGGTCTTTGACAGAGTCTAATGGTTTTCAAATACAGAAAAGGACGCTGGCTCCTGCTGCTGCAATTTATGGATGTAGATTCAGCTGTTTCTCTTCTTTTTCATGACTTAGCACCCAGTCTATAATAGGAGCTCCAGAACGCTAGGAGAGGCCTAAGGGATTTATTTCTTATAATATATGAAAGTAATAATATAACATCCATTTGGGTTCTCGCTCAATTTTGACTTTTAACAACTGTGGTTTTCTGACCAATTAATATGTTCTTCTTTCCTATCTCCCTGAAAGTCCAGACCTGACCTTTCCGCCCTGCGATGGCGCCCCCCACAGCTCTCACTCACAGCCTGAGCAGAGCGATTGGAAATTCTGAAGGGCAGAACTTTCCGCTGCTACCTGATCTGCATGCGCTCATAGAGAATGATTTCAGAAAAGTTGTGTACATTGCTGTCTGACATTTCTGTCAAACTGTCTTCTGCTCCCAGTGCGTGACCACAGACGATGGTTAGCAAGGCAAGACGAGCTCCGCCTGCCTGGACAGTGCTGAGTGCGCTGAACAGGAAGTGAGGAGCGAGGATGAACGACTGACGCGGGCATCCGCACCCTGTGCAGGAGGTGCTGAGACCTTGCACTGTGTCGGGACCTGCTGAGACAGCTGGAAACCGTATCATTCTTTAATGTACATAGAAGGCACAGGAGGGACTCGGCTCTCCTGGCTCCTTCCCAGCATTTTGGTGAGGTTGTTGATTCAAAAATGTTTGAAAAAATACCTAGGTCACCTCAGACACAATGTGAATCTGTGGTCCTCTCTTAGGATTTAAATCAGAATAGTGTATTTGTATTGAGCAGCCACTACGATGGTACCCAAACATAACTCCTTCCAGAACCTCATGTCCTCATCTAAGGGCCTTCCCCTGGGCGTGAGATGGATTTAGCAATAGACTATGGTGTGTATGGGGTTTGATTATTTAAAAATACTGTGGCTTCCATCGTGAGAGCCCTCTCATTTGACAGATTGATTGCAGCCTGGTGCGAGACCTTGGGACAGGCCCAGGCAATGGAACCCTGAGGCCCCAACTGTTTTAAGCCATTGAGTTTGGGATAACATGCTTAGAAGCATATATAATTAATACAATATAAAAGATGCAAACCCTTTCCTGCTGCTAAACTGCAGTTGATTCTCTGTCCCTGGAGCCTTACCATAAAATATAAATACATTTTCTTGTGACAGTCGCCATTTTCTGACCTACATTCCAGATGTGTGTCATTTCTTCTGCTTCCTCTAAACTCCTGAAGAGCAGAGACTCGCTGCTGTTAGCGGACTAGATGGATGATTAGTGAACACGTGAACTCATCCGGCCTTTAATGACCGAGGAGCACCAGGGCGACTCGATGGAGACGGTGCTTCTCTCAGGCGTGCTAAGCTTTCCCCTCCATTGCTCACAGGTTTTAACCTTAATGACTGATTTCCTAGAATGGTCTCTGCTTGAGATTTCTCTTTATTGTAGAAGTCATAATTCAAGCTTGAATCAATGACTTGGCTTCATTATTTCTTTACAATGTAGAAAATGTATAACAAAGTCATAGCATAATCTCTGCTAGGAATGGACAGGCTTCATGTGAACATAAGCAATCATGTGGAAGTCTACTTAATGTCAGATCATCTTTACTGGTGATGAGAACTGATGCTAATAAGCATCAAGATATTTTTATTTAAAATTGCACTCTTGTTCCATAACAGTTTGTCATTGGGTGTGAGCTGGATTTAGCAAATAGAACATGGTGCATAGAGGGTTTGATTATTTAAAAATACTGTGGCTTCCTTCTTGAGAGCCCTCTCAGTAGACAGTTTGATTGCAGCCTGGTGAGAGACCTTGAGACAGGTCCAGACAATGGAACCCTGAGGCCCCATTAAGCCCAAGGAGGCCAACTTGGGTAAGGTGGGCCTGGAAGCCTGTGGTGCACTGACGCACCCATGGATAGCGGGACGCATCCCCTGGGTCAAGCCAGCACCCTGAGAAAAATCAGAATAAACAGGACCAGTGTTTCTGTAAGAATTTTGTTTATATCAAGGGGCATTTGAATGATGTTCTTTTGTCACAATCACAATAGAACATGATAAGGGAAAGAAAATCTAATTAAGTAATGACTGTCATAGGAAAGGGAAGCTATGTCATTGTGGGGGATCAATACAACTGATTTCATTGTCTTGCTTTTTCCACACAAAAAGAAGAAACGATTAGCTAAACAGTCATATATATATAATTTTATATCACATTACTGACTGAACAAGTGGGAGATGTCAATAAATGCATCCAGGGGTAAATGTGGCTTCATCTGCCTTTCGATCCCCAAGCTTGGGCACAGACTGTGCTGTCAGTGACATGGTTATCTGTCTCAAACACGAGGCCAGCTCTGCCGGTGACTTAATTACTTTCTCATCGGAGCCACCTTGGACAGCTCCAGCAATTTCATCTCTGCCTCCTAGGAGACTTTGAAGTATGTACACTTCTCCTATCTTTGCTGTTCACTAGAAGTAGCAGGAAATTGTTTGGTTTAGCCCACTTCAGCTGGGTTCTTCGGGCATCATGCATGCCTGGTGGACAGAGGTGGGTGGAGCAGGCTCAGTGGCCTTCAGGGTGGTAATGTAGCTGACTTTTTTTTTTTGACAACTCTTACAGAATTTTACTTAACAAAGTAATATGAATTTCACAGTATTTGTTGTAATACATGGT
>NDGN011526778.1:709-28624 GCA_002564285.1 Tympanoctomys barrerae
AACTCAGGCCCTTGCACTTGCCAGGCAAGTGCTTATTCTACTGAGCCATCTCCCCAGCCCCGACATCACAAGTTTTTGTTAAAGGCAAAGGTATAAATCTAAAAGAAAAATCTTATCACAATAAGCAATCTTTGTTTTACATTTTGGAATACCTGTAGCTGTGAATTACCATCCACATGGAAACCTTTGTTTCTTAATTTAGTTTTGAACCAAGAGCACCTTTTATGAGAAAAATTATTGTAATTAAAAAAAACCTTTATCTTTCCCACTGACTAATTTATTTTGAGTGTCTCCCAAATGATTATTGAGATGAGTTGGGGTTCCTTATTAATGAACAAAGACTGGCCACCCCTGTATCCCCCAACTGGAGTCCTGTCCAACAATTTCCTCCCACTCTAAAGAGTTGTCATTTAGTTAGCTTAATTTTTAAATGAGCTCTTAGTAAACTGGTATCACTTAGGCTAGCTGGTAACTTTGGAAAAGTTACCATGCTTTGAAGTCTATATCCCAGATTGTATTATGAACAAATGGTTGAAAAAGAGAAAAAGTTTTGAGCTCAAATAAAAGGAGGAACAGCTGTTCACAGAATTACATATAAACACATAAACAAGTACACAGAACACATAAACATCTTTACAAAGTAAGATTGCACTCAAATACATTTTTGACCAAATTTAACTATAGTAACTCTATTACAATTTTTAGAAATTTGTAATCATATATACACAGATTTTGTTATTCTTCCATTAGCAGAGATCTCTTATCAGAAAAATCTTGAAGAAATAGAATCTTTTATCTATAATTAATATGCATGTTTTATATTTTTGTATTTTACCTTAATAATGGTAACTTTTAGCTCAATTATCCCTCTATATTTTATCATTTATTTAGACTTTCAATTTCCATTTTGTCAGTTCCTTCAATAAGCCCCACATCAAATCTAGTCTTATTGTTGCCAACTTCTCCAGATCTGGCGTGATGATATAGCTTGACAGCATGCTCTAGTACCCAAATAGGTTGCTCAGCATTCTCTGGAAAAATACAAGCATCTCCTCTGTCCCAGGTAAGTAGCGGACTGTGTCCCTTCCATTGTCCAGGACAGAGATCTCTTTACCTTTCTTAGCCTTTCAGTTTTACTTGATGGAATTGTCTCTCTGTTGCTGTGCTCATATCTGTAGAACTTAAAAAGTTAATGGCATATATTGCCAAGTGAGGCCTACTATGTGGTATAAATTTTGTAGGGAAAGATTCCCCTTTTGTTTTTGTAATTGAATTTTGATCACATGATGAGTGCATTCAACAATTCTTTGACCTTGAGGGTTATAAGGAATCCCTGTGATAAGGGAAATATGAACTTTGACAAAACTGTTGGAAGGCAGCACTTGTGTAGGCTGGGCCACTGGCAATTTTAAGTGTTCATGGGCAGCCAAGGGCACTACAGGCATCTAGTGAGCAATGACATGCTTAGCTGCATCACCAGTGCAGGCAGGAACAAAAATGAATCCTGAGGAAGTGTCCATTGAAATGTGGACCCAGCATAAATAACTAAATCCAGGAATGTGTGTGACATTCATCTGCCAAAGATGATTGGGGTGACTCAGGGATTGGCTCCTGTAGAAGGACTCCTGTAGAAAGTGAGGGAAGGTGTATTATACATGTGAAACATTTTTTTAAAAAATGTATTTGGTACAAGGTCTCACTACCTAGCTCAGACTCATAGTGATCCTCCTGTCTCAGCCTCCCAGCACTGGGATTACAGGTGTGCACCACCACACCTGTTTTGGTGGCTGGTATGGCACTCCCAGGAACCTGGGGCTGGCACAATATGTTGTACCAGGTATCGAACGTAGGTCCTTATACTTGCTAGGCAGGTGCTTAGACTGCCAAGCTATCTCCCATCCTAGTGGCAGTTTTAATGTGGCACATACACTACAGACATAAGCACTATCTGAAAAGAAGTTAATTGGAGTGAGTGAATGATCTTGCAGGGCCCATATGACCGCTTCAGTCTTTTATGCAGAAGAGAAACCTATTTTCTATATTCTGGAAGAGGAAGCTGTTACATCACCTCTCCTACCCAAAAGCTGACCCCTCTGTGAAGTTGGAAATGCCCCCCCGCTACAGGTACTGAACTTATTTTTGAAGGGAAGACAAAGAGTGTGAGGGAAGCAAATTCAATTAATTTACCTGAAGGATAGTGACAATCAATAACACCAGGACTTTAGCCAGTGCAGACTGCCAAAAGAATGAACATTACCATAAAGATTTTTGTTGGACTGAAGAAAAGGGAACAATGATAGTTTGCACCTCATGACAAAGGGTTGCATCACACCCATTCATCCACATGTGATCAGTTCTACCACAGCATTATGACAAGGAGTGATAGTTTTATGTGGAGTATGTGGCATATGTAACTATTGTAAGGGACCCCAAGACTGCCAAAGAACCCCACTGAGCACACCCTGAGTTGGGAAAATAATTAAAAGCATTGGCAGAGATGGGTCAACTCTAGAGATCTGAGCATTAGAAAGAGCCAGATTAACTATCTAAGGCAGTTCTAACCTCTGTTGTGTTCTTTTAGAAGTAGGGGCTGGTCTCCCTTGAGAACATAGAAGAGAGGACTTAAATCATGAGTAGTTGCTTAAGAGCTGGGTGGAGCCAATCAGTGTTACCAAGTAAAGTCTGAAAATCATTTAAGGTTGTAAGATGTTTAAGCTGGATCTGAACAGTTTGGGGCACAATGTTTCTGTTGAATGAGGTGTCTCAAATATGAAAAGGGTGGCATAGTTTGTACCTGTTTGGTGGCTATCATCAGACATTGTGAAGAGTATCATCTAATTGGATAAACATTTGATGTAAGATGGATAGGGACTCATGTGCTAGAAGAATATCATCTATGTAATGGGTAAGGTATGCAGATGGATAGGCCTGTCGTACTGCAGCCACAAACTCTTGGCACAGTTAGACTTCACCATTTCCTGTGGCAGAGACCACCACTGAAAGTGTCACATAGGGGCCTGATTATTAATAGAGGGTAAACTAAAAGTAAAAGGATAGAAAAGAAACAATCTTTTAAATCAATCACAATAAGAAAAATGTAAAGGAATAACTTCAAGATTGGGCAATCCCTGTTGCAGCACTCCTGTAGGTTCCATAGTTTGACTGCCCACAAGTCCTATAGCAGTTTCCATCTTCCTGACTTTTTTTTTTTTTGATCACAAAAATTGGGGTATTCCAAGGGCTATTGGAGTATTCTAGGTTTCCTGCCATCATCTGTTCATGAGCTGATGTTTACTTCTCCTGAGTGAGGGGCTACTGATCAACCCAAACAGGGTTATCAAACATTCAAGTTATCTTGGACACTGTCTGTGGAGAGGGAGAGAGATCAAAGCCCCTCCTGAAAAATGTGAGGATGAGTAGCCTATTGCCAAAACAGTTCCTTTCAGGAATAAGTGGAAGAAGTTGTTTTGTCCCTTGCTTATTTTTACCAAGTCTTTGAGAGGAAAAGAAAACTTGTTGCAGCAACTAATGCCTTACCAGGAAGTTAGATCTGGCCAAAAATGGTCCCATGTTATGACCCCATAGACTGGGGAGGCCATAAGGAGAGAAATATCCAAAAACGCCTTCTGCATCCCTCCAAGTTAGCACTATGATAGGGTAAGAAATCCTGCCCAACCACTGTAGACTTGTAGTGGCCACATCCAGAGGCCATGCTTCACGCCAGTGGTGCTGGGCAATAACTGAAACAAACATCTGCACCCTTCAATATTTTTACTTCAATAGCCAATTCCATCTTGGGGCGGTTTTGTTTAATCTGTTGAACCAATAGATGTTAGAAAATCTAAAACCTTTGGACTGCTTTTTCTTATTTATAAATCTTCCAATTTTTGCCAAGGGAAAAATGGACCAATTGAACAACATGAGTGTCTGAGGTGATCTGAGCAATGATTTGGGTAGACTGAATGATAACCTTGATTTCTCCGATATATTCAGCATGGATGACACCAGGGAAAACCTGGGAACCTTTTAAAATAAGACTGCTGTGGCCTAGCAGGAGCCCCACTGTACTCTGAGACAAAAGTCCAGAAACTCCAGTAGGAATAATTTGGGGCCCCATTTTAGGAGTTAATAGGGATCTAGAGGAGAAACTGAGGCCCATGCCTCTGCTGTCTGTTGTCACTTACCAGAGGTCAGACACCCATGTGGCAGGGGAGGGTGGGACTTGGGGGGCACTGAGGAAGGCACCCCCACTGTTTGATGTGGCTGAGGTGGGCCCCAATGAAAGTTTGCCACATGGGTCAGTTTTCCACATCAGTTTTAGATCCATTCATTTCTCCAATGGTCTCTCAGAGTGCTGGGAATAAAGTCATGCATAGCACACTCAGCTTCTAGGGATGTTTTCTGGTAGAATTAATGGCTGGAGGACTAAGTGCCACTGGTTACATCCAGGTCCTGCGACCAGAATTCCACATAGATTATCTACCAGATGAGTGGCCTCCTGACGTGCGTCCCTTGGTGGCTCTCTGCAGTTGGATTTTTTGTTCTTTATAATAAAGAAGGGCCAGCCAAACAGCTCAGCGGATTAAAGCGCCTGCTGAAGCAGAATCAGGGGCCGGGAGTTTGATCCCTAGCCCTGATCCCAGGCCTGCCGTGCTGGCTCCACTCCTGGGGCACACTAAGCCAGCAATTGAGACTGGGCATGGTGGCGCATGCCTGTAATCACAGCACTTGGGAGGCTATAAACAGGAGGATCACTACGAGTCCAAGTCCGATCTAGGCAGTGAGACTCTGTAGACCCTGCCCTAAATACAAATAAATAAATACAATAAGGAAATACTAGTGCTGGTCTCCAGCAATGTTATAAGGAGAAAGGCTTACATTTACAGGTCTTGCACAGAGCCTAATACACAGTAACAGCTACAGGTAACTGAGACCGAGGCAAGAGAATCTTTAGACCCCAGAGCCCAGGTGTTCAGGGTCAGCCTGAGCACATGGCCTAGCCCAGTCACAAAATACAGTTAAGTGTAGTTGGGCATGGTAGTGCATGTCTGTGATTTCAGGACTCAGGAGGCTGAGGCAGGTGGATCCTTGAGTTCAAGACCATCCCGGACTAAATAGCCGGACACTGTCTCAAAGAAACCAAATATCTATAAATAACGAAATGAATGACTGATAAGCCCCTGCCCTGCAGGGGTTAGCAGACCCCTACATGAGAGGGGCCCAAGAATCAGACCCCTCCAGAGCCTAGCTTCATCTTTTGAGCCTTTTGTTGCCCTCCATCCCCTTAGGGTCAGACTCCCCCTTCCACCTTACCCCTTACTACTTGCCCTGGGCTGGGCCGGGAAGTCCAGGTGCAAGGGTCACCCTGGAACCACTCTTGGGTCTTCGGCCTTTCTGCTTTGCTTTGCAAGGCCCACATGCCCAGGGAGCCTGAGCCCTATTCATGGGGGGTGGGGGAGGGAACCTGCAAGGGTAGGGGCGGGGGGCGCCCGCGCCCCCCTGGCGAAGCACCCCAGGCTTACATCCCCGGGATAACAGTTGGTTGGCTTGTCTGTTGCGGACCGCGGGGCGACCAAGGCTCTGGACACCACCGGCCAACGTGCCCACACTGGCTTTCAAGTAGAATCCCAGGGGGCACTGCCCAAGGAATTGGGGAGGCTGCTCGGGGCTCCCCTGAGCCCAGTGGGAAGTAGCAGCGATCAGGGATAGTTGTCGCGAGGCGTCAGCGCTGACACGAGGGAACAAGCTTTATCAGCCGGGTCTTTGTGCTCCCCGGCCGGGTGCGCGCGCCGGTGCGAGGCTCATGGGCGGAGCTCTAGCTCGGGCCCCACCTCACCCCGCCCTCGCCCTATTGGCCCCGCCCCACTTGGATCAGACTCCGCCCCCACACCGGGCCCCTCCCAGGTCCCGCCCCACTGCCCCGCCCCGCCGGTATTTTTCCACCCGGCAGGATGGGCGCTGCAGAGCCGCCTGCTCAGACAACAGCCGCGCGAGGCCGGGACGCAGTAGTCGCCCGCCACCCGCTCCGCGTCGCCAGCTCGCGCCCGTGCTCCGAGCCCGGAGTTCTGGTTCTGGTCGGCTGGCAGCTCGGTCTGGGGGAGAGGCACACGCACGCCCAGGTAAGCCCAGGCAGGTCCTTTCGCTGGCCGGGGTCGCGGTGGCCGGGGCGCAGGCCTGGTCCGGCGGGTGGGGGCGGCATGGTCGGGCCCGGCTCTCGGGGTGCCTGGGTCCCCAGTCTCGCGCCCACGTCCGCCGGCGGGCGCCGTGTGGCCGAGCCCAAGGCCGAGCGCGTGGCGCTGTGTCTGCCGCGTGCACGTGTGTCCCCGAGCCGTTGTGTCCGGACGCCGTCCGGTGCGGAGCGGGTGGCGGGTGGCAGGCGGCCTCGCCTCGGGGACAGGTGGTCGGGGTGGCCACGGAGGCGCGGGGACAGGGAAGGGGCGCGCCCGGGAAAGGACTCCCGCAGTCCCGGAGCGGACGTTCGCATATTCCCCGGGCAGCGTTGGGCCCGGGGACCATCGCCGGGGTGTGTCGAGTACTGACACCGGTGTGCTGGGCACTGTCGCCGGGTGGTAGGCAGCCGGGCCTGGCTATTTTAGTCCTGCCCGGCCTCCAGTGCCACCTCCGGCGGGCCCCTACTCGGGAGGTGGAGGACGTGGTGGCCGTGATCGGGGGTCTGCGGGCCTGAAGTGTACATGAACACAGCGCCCCGAGTTGGCATCGCCAAGGAGCACAGAAATGTCACCGAGGAGATCTTTTTCAAATTAAAACATTTTTTTGTTGGCTAGAAGGGAGGGGATCTGGTCCAGCGTCTGTAGCCAGAAGGAGTTTATTTTTATGAGAGCGAGCGGGTAAGCGCTTAGCAACCGCCTGCCCGCCTGCCCGCGGACCAGGGAGTCATCGCAGGGAGTCATTGCAGTGCGGGGTGGCACGAGCCGAGGGGTGGGGCGTGCAGGGGCGTGCAAGGATGTACTGCGGGCACCTCAGGAAACTGTGACTCTAGGGAGCTGGTAGGATGGTTGGAGGTCGCCTTAGACCTGGATGCACCCCTGTTGGCCATGGACATCCCCTTTGGGCTCAGTTTTGTCATCCTTAGGATGGGCAGGGTATGTCAGTGGGCTGGGCAGGACTGTGACCTTGGGTGATTCCCTAGGCAGTGAGGACGCTGCCCCCCTGCTGTGTGCTGGAGAGGATTGAGCCAGGCTGCCTAAGCCGTGGTAAGCTGTAAAGCCGGTGGGGCTGTGGGCTCCGATTAGAGGACATCACGCGGCCCCAGGTCACTGGAATGTGGCAAGGGTCAGATGCAGCACCAAACCTTTGTCCTTTGAAATACCCTGCACTGCACCCCACAGTGGCAATCAGCCTCTGTGTCTCCCCCTCCCCCCAGCCGCAGCTGCTTGGCAGAGTTGCTTAGCCTGAGGCAGTGCCACCCATTTTACAGATGGGCCCACTGAGGGCCTCCTAGAAGACTTAGTGGGGTATGGGCAGCTCCCTCAACAAGCAGTAAATTTGGATTTGGGAAGTTTGTTCACTGATTTCTGGGGATACGTGGGTTTGGACTAGAGCCTAGAAAGGACTATTCAACCCCCATGTGTCCAGGCCTTGTCTGTCCCAGGAATGGGAGCCTTTCACAGTTCCTCTAAAGGTCCCAGTTACATGGCGACTGTGGTCACTAGGTGCATTCCAGTGTAGGAGGGCCGAAGTCGGCTGTAGTAGGGACTCTTGAGAATGTGCCTAGTACTGCCCCCAGGGCCTGGGTAGTAGCTGGGGTGTCCTTTGTGGCAGCTCAGAGCACCCATTCTGTTGGAGGGCCCAACACAGGCAGATGCCTGAAACTAGTGTGCCTGTGTCCAGTGTTCACATGGTTGCCTGAGCCAGGGCTCAGATCTGTGGGTTCAGTGGCAGGCTGCGTCTGCAAGCACTGAGGTGGCCTTCAGGAGAGAAGGAGGTTCCATCTGCAGCTTAGCTGGTGATGGAAGCTCTGCTGAGGCAGCTCTGTGTGGTGGTGGAGTTAGGGTAGAAGCTCGGCTGTCCAGGAGCTCATGGCTGGGGTGAGGGATGTAGGAGAGAGACTGTGCTGACAGGGAGACTTGGAGACCCAGCATGTTGCTGTTGAGCAGCATGGCTTCTGAGGGCAGGCTGTGTCAGTGCTCCTGTCTTGTGTGGTCGGCCAGGATGGCTCGCTTACCTGGTTGGGGCATAGTGGGTGCCAAGACACCATGGCATAGAGTGGCCGAGTATGTTTATAGAACATGTCCCCTGGGTCCCTACTAGTTCTGGGCAGGATTTGCCAGGAGCGAGATGGTGGGGCTGTGGGTGCTGGGTAAGTGGCTTGGGTTTTATCTGGAGGGCAGCAGGGATAGAAATAGGATTCCACAGGGTTTAGGGGCAGCGGGGCAGAAGCTGTAGAAGCCAGGAGCCTGGGGGCACCCGAGAGAGCCTGGTGCTGAGTGAGGAACTGGGCAGGGCTCCAGGAGATCCGGGGTGGCTGGTGGGCAGGGCACGGAGCGCATTCTGTGCCAGTGAGTCCTGCCCTGAGCGCTTTCTGTAAACACGGGGCGCGGCCTGAACATGCTGTTTAACAGGTACACAGGCCATTAAGTCCCGGCTGCGGCCTCGCTGGAGCCCGTCCTGGGCCTTCAGAGCGTTACTGACAGGGCTATGGGGTCACCTCCCACTCCACCTGGTCTCAAGCTGCATCTGGACGCTAGAGCAGTCCAGATGGAGAGTGAGGATCACTTTTCTGTTCCAAAACCAAGCCCTGTAAGCTGTAAAGGTGTTGCGGTAGGGAGCAGTGTGGCCAGGCATTAGATTTATCTGGACAGGGCACAGTGGCCCACCTGTGTGTGCATGGCCTTTGTGATCCCAGCACTGGGGAGGCTGAGGTAGGGAGATAGGTGGTGGCTAGGAGTTTGGGGGCCATCCTGGTAACCAAAGCCATCCCTGGTCTCAAAGAAAAATGATTATCTGGTAGACTTTAAACCAACGGAGGTGGGACTAGAGTCTGGAAATATGTATCTTAAAAGTCTGTGTTAGGAAAATTTTCCCCCATTGAGGTGGCGTTTTCTCTCTGCTCCCCAGGCTGGGCCTGAGCTCCTCGGCTCCAGTGTTCCTCCTGCCTTAGCCCTGACCCCAGAGCACTGGAACTGCAAGGTGTGTGCCCCTGTACCCTCCTGGACTGTAACAAAGTACTGAGGTGCTGGACAGTGTGCACAGTGTCAAGCAGGCCAACCCCAGGCTTCATCCCCAGTGCACACATAGATAAATAAGTAAAATAAAAGAGGGAGGAACCTGGGGTCCCCGTTCCTGTCCCCGCTGTCCCAGCTCTCCTTATCCACAGTGAAACCCGCAGCCTGGAGTGTTAAGAGGAAAATGGCAGGAAGGAGGACTCCTATGGATGATTTTGTTACACATATTATAGCTGTTCTGTTTTATTACCAGCAACATTGTTAAACGTGTAGGGTCCTGGTCTGCCAGCATCGTGGGCTGTGTGGAGGGGAGACCCCACGTAACTCTGTCTGGGGTCGCTCGTGGCTGCTGCAGGATGGTTTCACAGGTCAAGCTGCTGATGCAAGCAGGAGGCTGTTTTCAGACATGTTTTCATCTGTCTGGGAGTGGAGCTGCATGCATGTTGACTCATGAGAAATTGCCAAAAGACTCCCATTTATTTATTTACTTATTTGTTCCAGTTTTTTGAGACAGGATCTCACTATGTAGCCCAGGATGGCTTCAAACTAGCGATGATCCTCCTGCCCCAGCCTCCTGAGTGCTGGGATTGCAGGTGTGTGCCACTACACCTGGCTGAGAAGATTTACTTTAGAAAATTTTTTTAAAAGAATCTTTTATGTATTTATTTATTTGGTACAGGGTCTTACTACACAGCTCAGACTCATAGTGATCCTCCTGCCTTAGCCTCCCCAGTGCTGGGATTACAGGCATGTGCCACCACATCCAGTTTTGGGTACCAGCTCGGTTGCACGGCATGAGTGCTGGGGAATTAAGCCTGGGTTCTTGTGTGTGCCAGGAAGGTGCTGAGACTGCTGAGCCATCTCCCCAGCTCCGAGAAGATTTACTTTTAATCACATAAATAATATACCTCAAGTGTTATAAAACTGCAAACTAACAAGAGATCCTCTCAGCACTGTCAGAAAGGCCTGCACACCTTGCTATTCTGTCCTCGAGGGGTCCCTAGGCCTAGCCCTGTGGTCACATCTGGGTCCTTTTCCCATTCTGACATCCCCTGACCTGGCTCCTTCCAGACCTGCTTAGCAGGCTGGGTGTCGTGTGGTCAGAGCAGAGTGGTATTGCGGTGTTCTTGGGCCTATGCTTGGTCTCTCACCAGTAGACCATGTGTTCCTGGCTCTGTCAGAATGGAGCAACCTCTATGGGCTCTGCCTGTGGGGCCACTGTGGGCAGTCTGCATACCCTCTGGCCATTGACTTGCCCTGGGGGCAACAGAGAAGCACCCTGGGAAGGAACCTTTATTTTTTCCTTTTTCTTCAAGGTGGAGTCACTGTGTTGCTCAGACTGGGCTCCAGAGAGCCTCCTGCCTCAGCCTCCTCATAGCTAAGACTCCCCTCAGGTATGCTCCTGTGCCTAGCTGAGAACTCCTGCTTACTGAGCATCTGGCATGAGGCATTGATGTCCTTCCAGCACCCCAGAGGGGAGCTCACTCACCAGAGAGGTGGGTTGGTCCAGCCCACACATCTCCAGGAGGCTGGGTATCAGAACTACAGGGGAGGGCAGATATCAGGACTTGGGTCAGTAAATCTTATTAAACCCTAAGCCCCACCTGGGGCGCTGAGGGATAGTGCTCTAGGACAGGAGCAGGACCCCAGGAAGCTGATACTGTGGTCAGGCAGAACAGAGAGGAGCTCGGCTGTAGGTGGCCCGTGACCGTTCCTACCTACCCTCCACTCAAGGTGCATAGAATCTGAGTGAACTGTTGGGATGGTGGGGCTGTCCATAGCCCCTTGTCCACACACTCCCTCTCACTAGTGAGCCTTTGGATGCTTCTAGGGGCTAGTGGAACACCCCGTCAGGGCCATCACCATGCTGCAGATGCCTCCTGTATTGGGTGGGAGCCAGGAAACACCCCACCCCTACACCTAACCCTATCCCAGCCCCAAGCCAGGTGGCTCATACCTCAGCCTGGCCCTGTGCTTTTCTGCTGCTGTTTGTTTTCTGAGATGGGTCTCAGTGTAGCCCAGGCTGGGCTTGAATTTACTGTGCTCCTCATGCCACAGCCTCCTAATGCTGGGATGGCCGGTGTGCATCACCATGTCCTGCTCTGGCCTTGGTCAAGACCCCAGATGCTGGCATTGGCTGGTGAGAAGGGACGTGTGAGGCTGAGCCACTGCTGGGCAGGTCCCCAAGTGGGTTCTGGATGGAGCTCCCTGGCAGAGCAGGGAGCTGGCACAGTAGGTGATGCTCCCAGGCTGAGGGTCACAGGGTGGGCTGGGCATCCTGCCTCCCACCCTGTGACTGCTCTGTCTGTGATTTCAAGGATTGTCCTTCCCTCGCTAGATGGCACTGGTTGTTGGTTCTACAGGGAGACAGTGTCCTGCCCAGCAGTTGCTGCCTTGCCAAGCCTCCATGTGCGGCTCTAGCTCAGGTGTCTTCCATGGCTCTCTAGAGCCAGGAGGTCAAGTTCACCACCCCTGTGGCAGACGCTTCCTGACCTGACGCTTGCCTCGGAGCCTCTGCACTCTCAACGTCTGGCCAATTTGAGAACCTCACGCTCATGAGCTCTCAGGCCCTTGCTTCCTCCCATGGCACCTTCTGCCTGCTCTTAATGGAGCCTTGCGCTGCCTGGTCAGGAAGGGTTTGCACTCTGAGCCCTGTAATGGCCCTGCTGTGTGCAAAGTGTGTGGAGACCAGAGTCCTAGGGCCCAGCAGCCTGCCCTACCCAGAGCCCAAGTTCCTTACTACTAGTAAGTTCCTGCTACTCTTCCTCTTCTTCCTCGTGCTTCTCTTTCCCCTCCCCCTCCTTCCCCTCCTCCACTTCCCTTCCACTCTTCCCTCCCCCTCGTCCTTCTCTTTTTCCCCCTCTCCTCTTCCCTTTCTCCTTCCTCCTTTTCTTCCTCTTCTTGTCTTTTGCAGTACTGGGCATCAGACTTTGCACTGAGCTACATCCTTAGCTCTTTTGAAGTTTTTGTTTTGACAGGGTCTTGTTAAATTGCCCAGGCTGAGCTCCATATTGCAGTCCTCCTGCCTCAGCCTCCCTGAGTGCAGGGATTATAGGCATGTACTCAGTGCCTGGTTCTGAGACCTTTTGCTGGCCTGATGGGGGCTATGAGGAGGGAAAGTGCTCCCACTGGCAGTGGGCATTTGGCTCTTGTGGCATACTGGCTCCCAGTGGTGCCCAGTACAGCACACAGCAGCATAGTGCTGGTCTCCTGCTGAGGGAGGATTGTGATGTGAATGTGTGGGCAGTCTGGGCCTGGTGCTGGCACTTACTGCATGGAATGTGAAAGCCCAAGGTTCTACCCAAGCACTGCAGAAAGACAACACAGTCCAGGGACACCAGAGAGTGAGGCGCCCAGGTTCAATCAGGGCTGTCCCCAGACTCTGCTAGTCCCGTGACCTTGTGAGTCCCGCTGTCTGGTCCTGGTGCAGGAGGGACACCTGCAGGACCAGCCTTGCCCCCCCCCCCCATGGCCCTGTTAGCCTGCACACAGCCTGTTGGCCTCCAGAATTAGGGTCTGGAGCCCTGAGGACATCAGGCAGGATGCATGGTTCTGGGGGACAGCATGGATTTTTTATCCACTCTGACTAGAAAAGTGTACTTTAGAGCAGACCTGAAGCTGAGCATAATAGGCTGAGGCAGGAGTATCTGAGAGTTCTAGGCCAGTGAAGCTACAGAGCCAACACTCTGTCTTTCCTCCGTGACAACAACAAAAAAGACCAAATCCCCTCACAAAAAAACAGGAAAAAAGAGAAAACAAAGCCCCAGGCCATGGGAAAGGCTGTTTATGGCTCCCTACCCACCTACAGAGCTCCAAAGCAGGCCCCAGGGGTTTGCATTAGTTTTCTGCCCTGCTGGGGGTAAACTCAGGCCTTGGCCTGCTGCCCCTCCCCACCGTGCCTGTTGCCTGGTGCTCAGACTGGAGCAGCGCTGCTTCCTTGGGTTTGCAACTGGGTGAGCAACTGGTGACCACCCATCCTCGCACCACGTAGTCTCTCCTGTCACCGCAAAGTCCCTGGCTCCACTGGGCTCTTGTGTCTGGGCTGGGCCACTGCTGCCTTCCTGGGCAGCATGTACCAGCAGCAGCAACTTGATGTCTGAGCACGAAACTTATGTGTCTGCAGAGAGGAACAGAGGTTGCCAGGCCTAATCTGCCACCTGGGTGCCATCCCCTGCATCTTACTGCTTGATGACTGTGACGTGCGTCCTGCCGAAAGATTTGTCAGGACTCATTCAGGACAGAACCTCCAGGTCCTACCTTGTTTCCAGCCATGTGGAGGCAGGGTGGGGGGTCTGGGGCTCTCTCTCATGTTTTGTTTTGTTACCTGACTTCAAGCCTGGGAACTGGGTCCAGGCAGTCTCAGTGGCTTGGTCACATCATGCCTCTATCACAGGGTGATGAACTGAAGTCATGATGACAACAAGTGCTGGCCCTGGACTGGAATCAGACTCACAGTCTTTCTTTTCCACTTCAATGGAGCCCAGGGCCTCATACATGCTAGACAAGCAGTCTACCTTTTATTTTATTTTGTGATAAGTCCTTGCTCTGTAGCCGAGGCTGGCCTTGAATTCAAGGCGATCCTCCTGCCTCAGCCTTCTGGGTGCTGGGGTTGCAGGCATGTGTCATTGTACCTGGCCATTATCTTTCTATCTTATATGTGGAAGCCCCAATCCTGGCTAAGGCCAGGTAACTCCCCCAAAGTCCCAGGCTGGGAGCTGGCAGGGCCAGGCCCTGGGCTGGTGCCATATTGGAAAGGCTGCCTAGGGGAAGCCTCTTGCTGCTCCCGCTCCTCAGTCCAAAAGCCACAGGAGACTTTACGGCAGCCAAGTAGGATGTAGGATGCATGCTGCAGAGGCTTTGGCGGGCTGCCCCAGATTTGGTTTGAGCCCTCCTCCCTGCTGGGTCAGGTCGCCTGCCATGACCTGGTACCTGGCTCTCTTCATACCCCATGGTATTTGGGGGCTTTGGTGATGACAAGGGGCTATGGCCAGTGCATGCCTGCCTGTTCCCAGCAGGCACCAGTTGTAAGGGGGGGTGCCCGTGTTTCAGCAGGAGCTGGTTATAGCCCCACCCCAGGCTGCTGCTGGTCCATCCCTTCACAGGCTCCCCCCACCCCATTTCTGAGCCAGCTGCACTGTGAGAAGCACACCCAGTTGGGACAGATGAGGGCCATAGGCATGGGGCTGCCTGGGCACCACACAGCAGGTGACCTTGCAGCCCAGCACTCGCTGTGCACATCCTCTGCTGCACTGAGTCTGGAGACCCAGAAGAGAGTGAGGTGATGAAGCCAGTCCTATTTGGCATGGGCGCTGCTCCTGCAGGTTTGCTGTGGGCAGAAATCAGCTCAAATCTAAGCAAACAGGAAGCTTAGTGCCTCTTCTCAGGACCCTGAGGAGAAGGCCAAGGCTGAGTACTTCAGGTGCAGCTGCATCCAGGTGTGGAGTCTTGGCCATGAGCTGGTCTGCCTTTGCCGGGCTCCTTGTCCCTCTGTGCCCTGTGCATTCTCTTCTCTTCCACTGTTCTCTGTTGCATATACAGGAGGCACTCTCCAAAGCCTGGGAGGGCATCTTGGCCATCGGTCCTGTTGTCCAGCTGTGATTAGGGTGGTCCTGACTAGGGGAGGAGGGTAGTACTCTCTGAGGGCCATGGTGCCATTCTCTGTCCTGCAAAAGCCACCCTCCTTGGTGCCCTTTGGGACTGAATTCTTTGTCTCCCAACATACCTAGTGTCACTGGCTGCACAACCCCTGGGATGGATGAGCTCAGCAGCGCCTTCATTCCTGGTGCCAGCTGTGGGATCTGGCTGTAGCTGGTGCCCATGGACTGTTGATGCAGTGTCCACCCGCAGCCCCAGGTGGGAAGCAGAGCAGGGCAGGTTGAGGAGGAGGACAGTACCCAGGGCCCACATCCTCCCAGACCCATTATTCATGGTGATGGAGACTCCAGGGCTGCAAGGCCAGTTCCACATGTGCCCATCTTCAAGTTCTGGAAATCAGGAGATGATCCTGCCTTATCTAACTTCTCCCCACCCAAGGGGTATTTGAAAACCGGAACACAGGGTATGAAAACCCAAAGCAGAGCTATACCACATTCCCAGAGCCTGCTGGGTCTTCTCCAGTCCTGGGGAGTAGTGGCCCCTGGCTGCCTAACCCCGACTTGGAGATCAATATGTGAGGGAGGGTGTGCATGAGTGTGGGCGTATACTACCCCCACCAGCCACAGACCCCCCTGACAGTGTCCCCTCCTCTGTGCAGGTCCAGATCCGGAACCGCAGCCCCCACTGAGGAGCCTCCTGCCTGTGAGTAGTCACAACATCTCCATACCCTCAGCATTTAGGGATGGCCCTCTGGGAGGGTAGGCCTGATTACTTATTTGGCTTGGCTGGCCTTAAACTCAGAATGATCCTCCTGCCTCAGCCTCCTGAGTGTTGGAATCACAAATGATGTGTACTATCACACTCAGTTCCGAAATTTTTTAAATCTTGAAAGCATTGGGGGTGCTTGCAGCGTAGGACAGTGAATGGCTATAGCCTCAGTGCATTTCCTGGCCTTGGCCCTAGTCCCACTCGCCCCTCTCCTCTGTGTTCTTTGGAAACTCAGGCCCAGGGCTTTCTGCTGAATCACTGGGCCGAGAGCAGGCGTGGGCACCCCTTTACCCAGTCTTGCTGAGTTTCGCAAGAGTAGAGCCATTGTTTTATGGGCCCCAGCCAGGCATCCTGGAGTCCGCTATCTAATCTCCAGCCTTCACAACCTGCTGATTACCTACAGCATTGCTTGGTTTGCTTTCAGTTCAAGGTCACAGGCGTCTTTAATGGCCTCTTCAGCTGATGCAGTTGATTTCAACCCTGGCAGGTCACACTTTCATCCCCGCCTGCTTCAGGAAACACCAAGATGTGGCCTTTGCAGCCACCCAGCTCCAGGCCCAGTCTCAGTGTTCCACACTTCTGGGCCAGGTTGTCCTCTGTTTAGAAAACAACAGCCCCTGGGTGTAGCCCCTGGGTGTAGTGTCACTTGTCTGTCTTCCAAGCACTGGGAAGCTGAGGCAGGAGGATCATTGTGAGTTGGAGGCCATCCTGGACTACATAGTGAGATCCTGTCAGAGCTACGTCACTAGAGGTCTGGGTGCTGGCTTCTCTAGAACCCACTTAGCTGGAGGGGTGGCTCTTACACTATTGGTACTGTGGCTGGGCACTGCTATAGCCTCTGCACACTCTGGGAGCTGGACACTCATGCCGCCTGCACAGCAAAGGTGAGAAACTGAAGCCTCGATAGGTGATTGGCTTTTCCAATGCCATACAGCCCTTGGGAGGTAAGCCTGGAGTTCTGATCTGGAGCATAGTGTGAACTCCCAAGGCCTCAGGAGGTGCCTTCCAGCATGTGGCTAGAATGTGCGTCTGCTTCCAGGTGGAGCCTTCTGCGCGGCTGAGACTCCCCATACCTCCTCTGTGCGCTTAGAACCTGGTACTGGCATAACAGGCCTGCACCACCAAGCCCAGCTTTGACAAAGTCCTTCACCCTAGACATGGCAGATGCCAGGATGACCACACACTGTCACATGAGACCCAGTCACTCCCGAGGTGTGGCCCTCCTCCTGAAGGTGATCCTCTTAATGTGTGCTGGCTAATGGGTTGAGGAGCCAGGAGCTAGGAGGTCTCATGTTTGAGTTCCAGCCCCAGGGTAGCATCGCAGCCTCAACCCCAGCTCCTGCTGCTGGGTGACCTTGAGCTCGGTCCCTGAGTCTGTTCAGTTTCACCTTCCCTGCCTATGAAGTGGGCCCACAGAGGGCCCCCATGGGTACAGAACTTGGGTGGGAATGGGGACTGGACACCATTGCTGTTTGAGAGCGAGGTAGCCTCTTTCATGTGTGGACACATAAGGGGCACATAAGGGCCAGTTCTGCTCTCCCAGATGCCTGGTGGCTTCAAGATGCTCCCTGCTCTCACTGAGTTGCTCAAGTTGGCCTTCGACTTGGGGTGCTCTTGCCTCAGCCTTTCTTTGGAACAGCTGAAGTTGCCAGATCCCCATACCCCGCTTCTGTGTGTGTGACAAAGCCAGCACAGCTGGGGGGCGACACAGTGATTAAGAGGCCTTGCTGTGTTATAAAGGCAGCACATTGTTCACGCAGAAGATGCAGAAAGGGGCTAGGTGCAGCTCAGCGGTGAGCGTGGGCAGGAGTGGGCAGGGCTCCGGAGTCCAGCGCAGCACCACAGAAGAGAATTTTGGAGGCACTGGAGAGTCTAAGGAGAACGGAGCTCATCTGTGTTCCCACCACC
Source organism: Tympanoctomys barrerae (assembly GCA_002564285.1). Taxonomy (NCBI): domain Eukaryota; kingdom Metazoa; phylum Chordata; class Mammalia; order Rodentia; family Octodontidae; genus Tympanoctomys; species Tympanoctomys barrerae. The sequence goes on from NDGN011526778.1 coordinate 18,166, forward strand.
AGAGATAGCGGTAGTGTTATTTAGTGCACGTTAGGAGAAGCCTTCCTTTTTCAAATGTAGTATTTCAAGATGGAGTCTTGCCACATGACCTAGCCAGTCCTTAACTCCTGAGCCCAAGCCGTCCTGCCTCAGCCTCCCGTGCAGTCTGGGGCTGCAGGGCACCTGGCCAACATGTTCATCTTGAAACAGAGCCCCAGCATGGGTGTCAGTGGGAGTGTGACTTCAGCCTCTGTGACATACTTCGGGGCTAAAAGAAAGGGTTGTTGGTTCCTTGACTCAGACCATGTTTTTGAAAAGGCCAACGGCTTTTTAGATTTGTGACTGCATGGTGTCCCCTTAGCTGGCCGTGCCCCCACAGTGACACAGTGACTACAGGCAGCTATGCAGGTGCATGGGTGCTGCTGGAGCAGGTAAGACCGCGGTCACCAGCACAGCTGTGGGGGAGGAGCACGGTCTGTGGCCCACGTTCCAATGTGTTGGGCAAACTATTTATCTAATTAGTCCCTGGTGACAGAATCCACTGGCTGTAACGTCTCTCTGGTTTAATCCCTTTCTATTTCTAATTATAGTGTAATTGTAATATAGCACATGACGGATCACCCTGATCTTTTTGCTGCGTTTTAACATTTGGCAGTGCTGGAGTTAGAACCCAGGCCTTTCACACCAGGCAGCACTCTCCACGGAGCTGTACCCGACCCTGCTTCCTGCCCTGAACTTCAAGGGCCCAATTTAGCGCCGCGAGTGTGGCTAGCGTACTGCATGTAGCAGAACATGGTGATACCGTGTGCGTCTGTGAGCGGGGTCCTTTCCGTGCCAGTGTGCCAGGACACCGCAATGCTAGCCTAGCGGGGATACACCTGTACTCCATTCATTGCGGGGGCTCAAACCCAGGCCTCGCACATGGTGAGCATGGCTGCCAAGGGGCTGCCTGTCCTTCGGGCATCCGATGCACACTCCCATGTCACAAACACCCAGGAACCACCCCAATTTTCATGCCTGTTCCACATGTCTGTGGGTGTAAAGGGGGTGTCGTCACCACCCGAGGATCCCACAGCAGGCCTTTGAGGACAGAGCATGTGATTGCCTCACTCCCTGCTCTGAGAAAGCAGCTCCCGGTCTGAGATAAGTCAGAAGTAGAAAGGGCTGTGACCTGGGCTCCCAATTTGTGGGTGTTGCTGGGCCTTGCTGTGCAGCCTGGAGTAGTTTCTGGGTCCTCAGTCCCGCGCCACTGTGGTGTGGTGCATTGTCATGTGGGCTCTCCTCCAGCTCTGAGGGTTAGGGAGGAAAACACAAAAGCCTTTGTATGTGTCAGTGCACAGCCCCCCTGAGCAAGTGTGGCCTATTGGTCACTCTGGGGCAAGGGCACTATCACGTCTGGGTGATTCCCTCTCAGGGAGTTAGCACAGCTTCAGAGGTGGCACTCACAACCCCTCACTTGCACATATGTGGTCCTTACGCTTCTTGTCCTCAGTACTCTTGTCAGCACTCAGGGATAGTGGGGAGCTGAGGGTTTCATGAGGACCTGGGATGCAGATGCCTTTTGAGAACAGGGCTTCTCAGAAGGCATCCCTTGCTCCCATCCCCAGGGACGACGAGTCTAGACAACAGGTTCCTACTACAGGGCTGATCTCTGTCTCTGCATCTTGTAGTCAGCCCCACCCTGTGGTCAGCTTGGTGACACCCACAAGCCACCTGAACCTTGGCCCCAGCAACCAGAAGAGGTTCTGATGGTGCTCCTGCCCCTGTACCCCTTCTAACTTGGGGATGGGACTGTGTGTAAGGCTGGGGCCAGATAACAGAAAGTGGTCACCACCCACATGAGTGTATGTCCAGGGGCAGGAAGGTGGCATTTGTGGCCAGCTAGATAGCTTGGTGGATTTAAGTTCCTGCTTAGGCAAACATAGGGCTGGGGGTTCAATCCCCAGAATGCCATGTCAGCTCCACCCCCGGGACACACTGAGACAGCAAAGCAACTGAGACTGGGTATGGTAGTACACACCTGTAATCCCAGCACTTGGGAGACTGGAAACAGGAGGATCACTACAAGTCTGATATATGTAGGGAGACCCTGTAGACCCTGTACTAAATTCATTAAAAAAAAAAAGTGGCCACCACCCATGTGAGTGTATGTCCAGGAGCAGGAAGGTGGCACTTGTGTCCATGCAACATCCTCTGTAAGGGACACAAGATGGGGGTGTGGCACATCTGTGGCTGCATCATGTCCACAGGGGAGTGGAGGAGTGCGGTGACCTCAGAGGCCTGTGAGGCAGAAGGTGACAGTGTATGGCTCCAAGAGCATGTGGCCCTCTCGTTTCCCAAGTATCCAGCTTTCACTGGGTTCTCTGTGTACGCTGGGTCAGGCTGCCAGGTCAAACACAGGTACCAGGCCCAGGAGGACTTCAGTGTGCTGTATCTTGTGTGGTGGCTGCTGCCGGTGGCAGACCACTACATGTTAACAGCTGATACCTGTCTGTCTCTAGGCAACAGAGGGCTGCTCAGTGGACCTTGGGTCTGGTTCTGATTGGGCCACAGGTGTGAGGGAGGCAAGGGAGATGGGACATGTGGCATCATGGGGACAGGGCTGCTGGGTCGGTCTGCTCACTCTTACTCTAGAATTGCCTTTAGTGAGTGTCCCCAGGTGGTGAAGGCACCTTGGGAGATGACAAGGTCTCCAGGAGGAGGGTCAGAAGGCAGGCTGGGGTCTCAGTTCTCCTGGTTGGGACGGTGCACCTTCCTACATAAGCTGAAACCCACCCCATACCCTCCTGTGCTGCCTCCTGGGCTAGAATGTGCCCCTCCAGTGCCCAGGAGCTGTCATAGTGAGGGACTCTGCTGTGTCTCATTTGTTTAGCACCTGCTCGCTCTGGCTCCTGGGCAGCACTGGGCTACACTCACCTCCTGCCCATCCCTTCAGGAAAGGCCACCCAGAGGAGTCTAGATACCTCCAAGGTTACACAGGCTGCAGGCTACCTGCCACCACCTGCTGGCTATGCCCCCTCTCCAAGTCTGGCCCCTGCTTAACTCAGTTACCCCCACCAAATGAGGAACAGAGGGGACTGCCATGGAGCTGCCAGTCACTGGTACTCAAGGAAGATGTGGCTTGGTTTTTGGAAAGTTGGTTTTCTTTTCTTTCTGAGACATGGTCTTACGTGGTAGCCCAGGTTGACCTGGATCTTGCAGCAACCTTCCTGCTTCAGCTTCCCAAGTGCTGGGATGACAGGTGGAGTATTACTAATTATTGTGTCCTCTTCTGATCATTGTGCCCAAAGGATGCAGGATGACTTGTCACATTTATACAATGACATTGTGCACTGAGAAAGACAGCACCAGCCTGTCACCTCTTGCACCTAAGGGCCCAGCTTAGATGTGTCCACAGGTAGAGGTGGGACCTTTCCCTTCCCTCAGGCCCTTCTGGTTACCAAGTAAACTTCCTCTTCACTGCTGGCAGCTCTGGGAAGCAGGAAGGGAAATCAAGATGATCTCTGGGCACCTGGAACTCAACATCATGAGCATGACCTTTTTTCCTGTCCCTGTGGTGGCCAGGCCCTTGCTGGCCTGGGGTCTCAGTGATGTGCAACCTGGGTGGCCCTGACACATCCAGCTCTAAGGAAAGTGAGGACACTGGGGATCAGGACACCGAGGTCCCTGCCCACACTGCCCTGGCTGTCCTGAGCTGCACCCCAGCCCCTAAGGTTGCAGAGATCTCCAGGGACAGGCTGACAGTGGCACAGGCAGGAGGAGGAGAGGACTCCTGAAAGGGTGGGGCCAGGTGGGGTCTGGCTGTGGCCACCATGGCTGTGTGCAGATGGCCCTGAAGCTTGCTAGTGGCCTGCGTCCTTACTTTGTAGCCCCAGGTGCTCTTCAGGGCCATGTGATTTATGTTTTGTATGGCTAAATGGTCTTGCTTTAAGAGCTGTCCTATGGTGGGAAAGCAAAGAGGGGAGTTGTGTGTGGCTGCTGTCTTCAGTTCCCCGGGGAACTCTCCATGAGGTGAGAGCCTGTGGAGGGAGGGCTATGCTCACCCCAGCTGTGGTGTCATTGTCCCCTCAGGTCCTGCCACTTCACAGAGGCTAGAGTAGAGCCTTCACCCTGGGGTGATGTCCTGGGGTTACTATTCCCTGCTTCAAAGTGGTGGATTAGGGGATGCGTGGAGGTGGAGGAAGTGTACTTGGAAACTTGGGACTTGAGAGTGAGGGGGAGTGGGAGGGGTTAATGTAGAATTCAGCCACAAGGGTCACGGTGACCAATAAATAGGTGAGTCAGTTAAATTAAAGGATGCTTTCTTACCTATTTATAGAGGTGGCCTAAATCCAGGTGCCCTGGCCCAGGAGGAGGAGGAGGAGGAGGAGGAGGAGGAGGAAGAGGAGGAGGAAAAAGAGGAGGAGGAGGAGGAGGAGGAGGAGGAGGAGGTGGCGGGCGGAGGCTTTTCCATGGCAGCTGGGGTGGGGGTGGGGGTGTGCCTGAGTGGGCCCCCAGGATGAACCATTGCAAACCTGGGAGGGGCCTCCGGACAGCCGAGATTCCACCAGTGAGATTAGCTGCAGTGCTACCTCCTTGGACTTCAGTCATCTCTGCGCAGCCAGGCTGAATGTGAGAAGGTCCGCCTGGGCCTGGTGGGCGTTGGTGGGCGTTGGTGAGCGTTGGTGAGCACACAGGCCTCCTGCTCGCCTGTCCTGGTGCTTCCTTACACAAGTGCCAAGTATGAACTGCCAGACTTGAGGCTAACAGGGTGCAGGTATGGTCTCGGCTGACACTTGGATTCTGATCCTTGCCAGTGATTTGCAAAATGACAAAACAACTGCACCACTTCCGCTCCTCCTGTTCCTCCTGGGTCAGACTGAGGGCTGAACTAAGGTTCAAAGGCCATGACTTCAGCATCTTGGTGAGGGGTTCTGGCTTATCACCCAGTACCCCTGGGTGGGTTGGGTTGGCCCCACAGTGCAGCACAGGGCAGCTGTGGAGTCAGAGCCATGGCTGTGACCTCCTTACCTGGAACGTTAGGAGATATGAGCAGCCACTCCTGAAGATTGGTGTAGGACAGGAAGAAACCCTCACAGTGGGGTCATGGTGCTTGGCCACACCTGGCACACAGCTAGCTATATCAGCACCCCTCCCCACCAGCTTTCACGGTGGGAAGCATGGAGGCAGAGAGTGGCCGTGACAGTAATGTTCAGGGACAGGTGGTCCTGCCCCAGAGCCCTCACTGGCTTCCTGTAGGAAGTATAGGGTTGGGCTAGAGGGACAAGTCCTAGTCAGCCTCCTAGGAAATGTTCTTCTCTCTCCTTCTCATCCCCATTTTTATTTTCTTATTTTGAGACAAAGTCTCTCTAAATTTCCCAGACTAGGTTCAAACTCTTGGCCCTCTTGTCTTAGCCTTCCTGAGTGCTGGGCTTCTGGACATACCCTACCACTCCTGCCTTTGAGGTGGGGATTTCTGGTTAGCTGCATTTTGTGGGAACCCCAGTCTCTGAGGGAAGTGGCCAGAGGGAAGCCCCAGCCAGGACCTGGGCACCTGCGCTGCACCTCCTTTCTGGGAATCATGCTGTGGGTCAGAGCAGCTCTGGGTCTTCCAGGGAGCCCTGAGGGGGAGGGGAAAATATGGGCTCTTGAATGGTCACCTCCCTGGGCACCTCCACAGCCCCGGCACCCTAAATTGGTTTTACAGTGCATACCATGCACCATAGGAAGTGGTGCTTTTGTTGTATCCATGTTTGACAGAAGAGAAAAGTGAGGCACACAGCAGGCTCCCTGGCTCACTTGGCAGCATGTGATGAAGGCACTGGCCCAGAGTTGCTGGGGAGCTGTCAGCAACCTGGGGATTCAAGGGGGGGCTGGGTGCCTGTTGGAGCCTTATGGGGCATCAGGGCTGCAGTGGTGGTCTTTCTGATGCACGTGCCTCGTGGCACAGCCTTTGTCTCCCAGCCTGTGCCTATCAGGTGCCGCTATGCAGGCCAGGCACAGACAGGGCTCCTCAAGGCACCCGGACCACAGGAGGTCTCCCCATATCTCTTGTTCCCACCTTCACCCTCCTCCTCAGTCAGGGTCGGAGTCAAGAAGAGGCAGGGCTGGGGGATACTCCAAGCTGCAGGCTGGGCTTAAGAGCATCTGATCCAAGTCTTCTGGCTGCTCTTTACCTCCAGGAAATGCCCAGCAGGGCTTGTCCTTGGAGTTTACCTTAACAGAACTTGTTTCTGATTTGTCCCCATTCCTGAGGGCAGTAATGTCGCTTACCCTGTCACACTGCCACCATGCAGGTGCTGTTATTGTTCCCATGCAGTAGTTGAAGAAACCTAGGTACACAGAAAAGGGCGTCCTCACCTGGGACATGCTGTGTGTGGGTGTGGACAATTGGGACCTGACTGTGTGGCATGTGGGGCCTTCTCTTGTCATTGGTCCCTGTGGGGGAGCTGGTGGCACCACCCATATCCTGCTTCAGGGAAAGGTGTCTTTCCCACTCTGGGCAGCTGTGGCCAGGTCCTTACCGCCCTGAGACTATCTCTGTGTCCCCTCTCCTCTGAGCCCATCACCTTGTGCCTAGACAACTTGGCCTTGATTTCTCCATTGCATTGGTTGGGTCCTGGTGGGACCTGCCCTGTGGTGCTTGCAATGGTTCAACTTGGTGGCCCATGAGGGGTGTTCAGGTGGCTGCCCCATGGGAAATGGGAAGTGAGGCTGCAGTGGAGAGTACACAGACACCTAGGTGCCACCAGGGACCCCGGAGTCAGGTTCATGTGCAGTCTTCATGCCTCTCCCACGCTCCTGAAGCCAGGTTCCCAAAGGGTTGACAAGTCCCAGACCCCTATGCAGAGGTGACACGAAGTCCACAGGTCTTACCACATGCCAGATTCCTCCGGGTCACAGGGACGTTTCCAGATGGAGAATTCAGAACCTTGCTCAGGTTGCCAAGTGCTTGCTGAATGGTGGGTGCGAAGGAAGGGGGATGCAGCTCGAGGACCAGGCCACAGAACTTGGCACAAAGCTGGACTATGAAGGTAATGCCGGGGAGGATGAGGAGCCTGGGACCTCACACCAGGCAGAGGAGGAACCTGGTGCCAGACACTGAGGACAGGACAGAGGGTGTGGTGAGCTTGGGTTCTAGGTGGAGAATTTAGAATGTCTCTAGCTGGCCAGCAGCTATAGGGGTCTGTATGAGCAACATAGTGGAGAGGAGGCCTGGGCACCTGGGACGGTGTGGCTATTCCTCTGATGCTGTGTGACAGGCTGGGTGGCCATGCCCTATGTCCCAGCTCAGCCTGGGCAGGTGGAAATGCTAGGGTGGCCCACATAGAGAGTCAGATACCCTGTCCCCAGGTATGAAGCAAACTTTCTCTTCAGAGTCCCTCCCCATTTCCAGCCTCAGTTTCCCCTTGGTGGAGCATGGTTCCTCCTAATCTACTGGTGTCTTGTGTCAGGACCTCTGTGTTATCTGTTGCAGCCTGAGCCTGACCATGTGTGGGTCTGGGCACTGGCCTCTCGCACTCTCAGGAAACATGCAGGGAGCAGTCTGGGCAGTGGATGCCAAACCCCTAAAGATCTAGGGTCATCTTAGAGAGAGAAACCTGGCAGAACTTGGGCCTTTGTGGGGGCACTATGTCCAGGGCCATGCATCCCAGCCACTCCTTGGCTCAGTCAATGGCAGCTGGAGTCCTGGTTCCCAGATGCCTAGTGGACTTTGATGTGTGAGTTCTGTGCCAGGTGCAGCTGACAGTGGAGGATGGCTGTGACCAGGCTGGGGGAGGATGCACAGCTCACTTGGGGCGGCCAGCAAGGGGAGGAGCCCGGGCCCCGGAACAGCTGCAACGGGTATGCTGCGGCACCGTCATGTCATCCTGGCCACTCGGTGCTGGCACTGTGTAATGGAGCTGCCCTGAGCCAGGGTGAGGTAAGGGTGTGGTGAGGAAGGAAGGGGGCCTTTCCTGACCGAGAGAAAGAGGAACCCGCTGCACCAGAAAGAAAGGCTGTTGACAAGCAGGGGCAGTGCCCCGATGAGGGGGGGTGGCCTGGCTGGTTCCACAGACCCTGGTGACAGCAGTGGACATGACACCATACCCTGAGTGGTGGTGTCATGGGGTGAGGGAATCCCTTCCCCTTGATTTTTGAGCCCCCAAGGTGCTCTGGGTTCTCAGCATGAAAGGGGAAGTGGGGCAGACGCTGCATTGCAGGGGGCTGTCCAGGAAGTGCCCTCGCGCCTGCCCACTTCCGGGGTGTCAGGAAAGTGACATAGTGAGTTGATGCCTGAAGTGCTGCTGACTCACCCTCGCCCTTTGGGAGGGAGGATCTCGCTTGGAGCTCTCACGGCCCAACAACCAGGGATGTGAGCCTACAGCCTAGGCTCCTAGGCTCCCAGAGCATGTCGCTGTCACCTGGGTGACAGTGACTGTGACCTCATGGTGGAGGTGGCCTGCATTTGCCCTCAGGCAGCCTGACCATTTCTGTCCCCACCTCTCCTAGCCAACTTTCCTCTGATTCAGTGTCCTTGTGTTACTTCAGCATTTGCAGGGTAGGATGGTGACTTCTGCCTGGTAGGCACCTGGCCTATGTGTGACAGTGGAGGCTCTTGCCCCATCATCTGTGTTCCCTGCCTTGGAGAGTGGCCCCTTGCTGCCTGGACCATGTGAGACTGTGGGGATCTCCAGCTCTCAGGCGCTGCTCCCCCAGATCTCTGCCACACACAGCTCTATGGTCAGAAGCCCAGGCTCCCAGCTGTGGTTGCACAGCCCGGGCCTCCTGCATCCTGTTTGCTGCGTCTTCTCCACTGCCTGTCTGAATCTCTAGGGCCTTGAGTCAGGACCTGGCTCCTCAGGAGGGGACTGAATAATCAGGATCCCTGTCCAGGCCTTGAATTTATAAGGGGTGACTGTGGGGCACTGGATGTGATCCATACTGTGCTCCTACCTGGCACTTCCCAGAGGACAGGCTGTGAACTCTGCTCACCCACTGCCTCTGGCTAGTGCAGCCCAAGGGGCTCCTGCCTGGAAGTCACCTGGTGCCTGAGATCACTGGGCAGTCAGGCCACACACACGCGCGCACATACACACACACACACACACACACACACACACCCCTATGTGCCCTTACCAAGTGATAGCAGGTGAAGCAGCACAGGCACAGGGAGGGTTGTGGCCTGGGGCTGAGCGGGCAGTAGTAGAGTCTTCATGTGGACAGACTGTGCTCTGGAGCAGTCAGGCCAGCAGATGGAACACTTTGCCCAGGTAGATACACCTTGTCCCCTGTCCCTAAGCTGACCACTAAAGTCATACCCTATGGGCCTCACTTAAATCCATACCAGAATGTCCCCCATTGTTTTTAGCTTTGTTTCAGCCAAGACTATGCCCAGCTTCCTGGCCACCTCACGGGGCACTCGGGGGCTGGCCACAGGCTGGCATATTCAAAGCACACACCTCCTCCTTCCTATACCCTGTGATCTAGCCCCCATGATATTGAGGACACCATAAGTGTGTGGGGGGGGGGTGTGTATGTGTATGCCTGTGCCCTAGAGTTCTTGGGTATGTATGCGTTCAGGATCTGGCCCCAGGTGGACTCCAGCCTGGGCAGCTTTAAGCTGTCCCCTCTATGCTCCCCAACTCTTTCCTGGGCACCTGGCCTTTGCCCGCCAGGCCCCAGGAGGCCTTGGGCTGTTACATTTGAGTTAGCCTTTTCTCAGAACAGATGGCTAAAGGATATGGACCACGTGATCCCATTAAATGATTAAATCTTTTGAACGTTTACTTTCTATGACAGAAAAAAGCTTTGATTTTTTTTTTTTTTCCTTCTCTGGAGCTGGATGGAGCCCAGGCCCTTGCATGCTAGGCCGATGCTCAGTGCTGAGCTTGCTATGCTTATCCAGCAGTACCTATTGAATACTTGGGGCCCAGGTGGCACCCAGGAGCATGCAGGTTGGACATCACAGATGGGCCTGCCCTTCTGGGGACACAGGAGCTGTTCTGGCCCACAAAACACAGCCTGTGCATAGCATCACCCTTCCTGTGGCCGCCTCCCAACCCCATGGTGTCCCTGTTCCTGGCCCACTCCTCTGAGCCTGGACCCCTGTACCCACTGGCCTGACTGAGTAGATAGCTCATTAGAGATGCAGGTAGCAGCTCAAGGAGTCAAGAAGGAGGATGTTGGGGGCTGGGACATACCTAGGAGCTGTTCCCTTTTCAGGGGTTTGACTGGCAATGTGACCTTGGTGAGTGATATCATCTTAGGCTTGGTTGCAGAAAGGGGGTGGGCAGCGCCTGAGGAGAGTCAGCTGGGAAGGCCTGAAGCTCTGCGCAGGGCCCTGTCTGTCCTGTGTGCTCAAGGTGGCACAACACGGTGTGGGGAGGACGCCAAGTGCCGTGTGTGAGCCCTCCTGTGCTCAGCACCTTCCTGCAAGGCAAGGCCATCTGGAGTTCATGGCCTCACATTTCCAGTGTGCAGGGCCTTGTCACTAACTACAGTCAGGACACACTGGGCC
>NDGN011526782.1:0-12255 GCA_002564285.1 Tympanoctomys barrerae
ATCTGCTGCTGTAACCATGAACAATACATGGGAGATTTCCTGTGTTGGTTGGGATCGTTCACAGAGTGAACAATGAGGGCAATTCATAGGAAGGCATGAGGGACCCTGGCCTACACCTAGTAGGAACTGGCTTATTGCTTGAAGATCATTTTGCTCTCTGCAGTAGCGTATGAATGAACTGAAAATGTGTCAGGCCCTAGCAGTTATAAAGAGCTTAACTTTAGTTTTGTAGCATTATAGTGCTACACAACTGAAAGCAGTACCTTACCTTGCTACTCCCAATTGAAAACAATTTCAGCTTGTTGCCTTTTTAGATGCTTAGTGGTATTTGAGTCCTACCAACATAGTAGGTATATATGAAATTTATTCATAGTACATTCATAGTAGTATATTGAAATTTTTTCCCTCATTTCTCAATGCAGTAGCTATTAGTATGGCCTCAAAGGGAGGAAAGGGCTCCTTAATTTTTCTGAATTCCTTCTCTAATTTTTATGTTAAATTTTCTCTCAAGAGAGGATGCTATTGTTGCAATCAGAGCATATTAGTGTGCTTGTTTGGCAGATGGGTGACAGTGAATGGCTGAAGCATTATTACTGGACAACTAGAGGCCTTTGAATATAAACTATGTCTGCTGTCATGAGCTAACTGTGTACTAAAACAGAAATATGTGCACCACAGTCTTTGGAGAATGTTAACAAGAGCTCAGTGGTCAGAAAATTGGCTGCTTGATGTGCTGCAAGACTTTTCTGCCCTAAAGAGAGTAATCAGTGCACTGGCTCTGTTTCTCACTATCTGATGGCTCTAATGAACTCTGTGGTCATTGTTTGTGGGGAACTGTTGAAAATCAGTCTGAAAAGTGAGTCCCTTCATCATGACACTGTATTTCTCTGACTTTAAACTTCTTGATTGTTTAACTCATTGATGCTTCATTTCATTTAAGTAGAAATTAACTGAAGTGAAGTATACTTCTCTAGGATAGATTAAATTTGTGGGCAGATGAGCTTGTTTAAGGGGCTCTTTGTTCCTTGACTGTCTAGTGAACACAGTCAACAACTTCCCTGAGTATGTAAAGAATGTGAGTTCAGTATGAGGTGAGTCATTAGGACTTTGACAAGTGCTATCTATATAGTAAGAAGTTTGAGATCAACAGTAAGATAATGTGTAAATTAGACTACTTATTACAAGATTAAATAATAGTTTCAGCTATGATCTATATATCTGGCATGAGTTTCCCACCTATTCTTTGGTGTACCTGTAGATGTAGCCATGCGTACTAACCGTGCCCAAACAGAAGCAAAGAATTTATCAGTGATACAGTGCAGCATGGATTCTCTGGGAGTGTTTAGGAAAAACAGATTTTATGTTATCTTGCTGGTTTGATTGATAAATTGATATAAAGAAAAAAATAAACAATTCAAACCCAAAGTTTTGTTTCTCTTTGTATTGTAAAACATATCCATATGAAAACTTTGATGTTATTAAAGAAATGGTTCAATGCATTTAGGGATAATTGAGAGACTTGGAAACATAGGCCTGTAAAACTGTTTAAAAATTTTTTTAACTGGACATTTCACTAATGAAAAATGAAGTGTTGCTCAAAAGGCTTCCATTGTAAGGAGTCAGTGTTTTTGTTTGCTACTACCAAAGAGAAATTACCAAAGTCTTTTTGTAGCCACTAAGAACATCCAGGCCAGATATGTGAGTCAGTTCTATGTTCATATTCTTTTTTTGTTATCTTTTCTATGGCTATATCTATATATCATTTGGGCTGTTTGGCATATAATTATATTGATCACTATTAAAGTAGACCAAGAATTATGGACATTAGTAAACTCAACTGCTAATGATACAATGGGTTTCTTTCAATGACAGCTTGAAATCAAGTAGAATTTATTTTAGATAGATTTCAGGACAATAAGCTATTTTAAAAAGATTTTTGCTGTATTTTAATCCACTCTAATATGCAGACAAAGGTTTTTTAAAAATGGAGCTCCTTAATGGTTTTATCATAACTAACAAGTTTTTTTTTTCCTGTGTGAAATTTGCTTTTCTTTTTCAACAAATCCAGGTCTTGGATGTTCAGGAAACTATAGATCGTCAACAGGGTAAAGAGTATGAACATGACCTTAGTGAGACAGAAAAAGCTATAGTCAGAGAAATGTGCAATGTAAGTTTGATGCGCTTTATTTCATATTCTGTGTTGAAATCCTCATCATAGCTTAGTTACAGCTCTAAGACCTCCTTTGAAAGTATGAACCAAATGCCTCTACTATATGAAGAAAAAAAACCCCACAAAACTGTCTGTGTTTTTTGCCTTCAGTATATTTTTATTGCAGGCTTATTAACCCACTAATCATATTATGAATATTATTATCAGAGGGCTGGGGAGGTAACTCGGTATAATAATGCTTGCCTAGCATATATGAGGTCCTGGATTCAATCACTAGGACCATAACATGAGAAATCAGATTAAAATAAGTCAATTGTATTTCAGAATGATCAATGAGCTTCTCTAATTTATTATAAAAAATGTTGCTAATTTTGATAAATTAAATGGGTTTGTCTCTTACTTGTAAGGCATTTAAAACTTAGTGTTTAAAAATCTATTGCAGACTTAAGATTTATATGTGATTATTCTTAGAAAATATCACTGCCTTCCTAGGTTACATTTACTTAGTTCTTCAAACATGAAATGTGTACTTCATGTCATGAAAAGAATTCTCTTGGCTTCTCACTAGTTAATATAACTCTGAGAGTAGTTGAGTGAGACTGACAGGAAGCTAAGGGATAGTTAGATTAGTACCAGGTAATAAAGTAGAGAGAAAAATTTTTTAATTTTAAAAATTATAATATTTTTATGACATCTATCCAATGTAATTATTAACATGGTTTGGATTTTCACTAAATTTTAAATTTGTAGTAATATGCATGGGATAAAGCATTTAATCAAGAATATAGTTTATGAGACTTTAAAGAGCCAAATGGGATATCATAGAGGAAGCCATTTGTTAAAGATAAGAAATCAGGTTTAAGGACTAGTTATAAGAAGTGCTAATTTTAATTGGCTTTGTAATATACTTTTATCCTTATATTCTTTCCTCCATTAATCTAGAAAATGTGCTTCTAGAAATACCCCTTAGGTTTAGAGCTATTAGGACTAGATATTCTCACACCCTCATTCACCTCCTCGAGATGTTTCTAGAACCCAGTAAATGTAGCCTAAGCTTATTGGAATTTTTAATGTGTGCGGGGGTGGTGTGGGGCTGGCTTCCTGCTTACCTGTGTCGTGGCTGCTTTTTCTTTTGCAACCCTTACCAAGCTGTTTTCTTTCATGAACATTGATTGTTGTCTGTTTTTAAAAGGTCACTGGTTCTAGATGTCACCATTTTCTACTTACATACTTTTCACCTGTTGTAGCTTTTCAACTTGTGCTAGAGTTTTTCAATTTTAATAATTTCTTTTGATACATTTAAAATTTTGAGCCACATACCGGAAAGACAATTTGTGAAACTTTGGAATGAGCAATAAAACTTAGGGCTGGGGAGATACCTCAGTGATCTAAGTGCCTGCCTGGCATGCACAAGGACCTGAGTATGATCCCCAGCACTGCATGCTGTGCTGGCCCAGAAACTGGGTGTGATGGGCCACACATGTAACCCCAGCTCTGGGGAGGCTGAGACAGAAGAATCGCTATGAATCGAAACTGCATAGCAAGACCCTGTATCAAATAAACAAAAATAAATTTGTAAAAAGAAATAAAATGCAAATAATACAAAGTGTAGAACTAGGAGGGATCACAGAGGTTATCCTTCATCAGCCTTCAAAGAAGAATGTGTGAAGCTCTTTTGTAATTAAATGTCTGATTTTTTAAAACATCTTATAATAAGAGATTTGATATGAACCCCTATATGAAACCCAACATTCACATTTTATGTTTTAAGGAATTAAGATTCTGAAATTAAGCTATTTGCTCAACCTTTTTTCTAATGAACACTGAAGTCAAGAGTAAACTTAGACCTCTGAGGACATCTGTCGTGTTTGTCAACTGTAATAAACCTGGAGAATTTCAAATTCTTTCCTATAAAATTAAAACCACCCTGTATTATGGATATAGGTTCATGTCTCCATTGTATGTAATGTCAGAATTTCTGTAAAGAAATGCCAGAATTGGGTTTTGCCCCCTCTTTCTGTTTCCCCCCCTTCCTTCATGAAAGAACTTAATGTTTACAAAATTCATTTCTTTAGTCTTAGAAGAAATCCACTACAACAATGGATGTTGATTAACTTTTTCTTTATTTTATTATTTTACTGTATTTTCAAAAATGTTTCAAAAGGTACCATATAGTGTTTTTTTTTTTTTTTTTTATCATGCAGGATACTTTGAGAAACCCAAAAATCTTGTCCTCCTGTTAACTTTTTAAAAGTTTCCTAAGGTATCTTAGGTGTACTTTTGTTTTTAATTTACAGATTTTGAGAAAAAAATTGCACACTGGCTTAGATCTGATTCTTTTTTTTTTTTTTCAGTACCGGGGATTGAATTTAGGACCCTGTGCTTGCCAGGCAGGCACTTGTTCTACTGAGCTATCTCTCTGACCCTTTAGATCTGATTCTTTTGGGGGTATTTTTAGATCTAATTCTTAAGAACACATATTTGAAAATAATTTAAAGTCAAAGGAAAGAAGTGTTGATTTAAAATAATATCGGCTTCACCATTAGAAATTATAACCATCAAGAGAACACAGTGAATATTGGTGAATAAAGAGATATACAAATTGCAAGATGTTTTACAGATAAGTACTTTCTTAGAAACTAGTGAAGATTATGAAGCTGTCATTCCTATTGGAGCAACTGCATGTTTTTATAATAGTATCACAGGAATGTAACAGTTTCTCCTGATGTAAGATCAGTTATAAGACTCAGATAGAATCTGGGGTAATGAAGTTTTTCGATACTTCTTGGTATTTCTCACGGAGAGAAGTTATTGACATCTATGCAGTGAAAAGATTAGTATTCATAGTGCCACCATGTTAGTAAGCATTCAGTCAATTAATCTCTTTCAGAGATAAATAACTTTCCCTTTAAAAATTAATACATCTATTGGGTCGGGGAGATAGCTCAGTGGAGTAAGTGCTTGCCTGGCAAGCACAGGGTCCAGAGTTCAGTCCTTGGTACTGAAAAAAAATTAATGCATCTATCTTTTTTTAGAATCTATTTTTTTAATTTTGGTATTGTCTATTTAGCTTTTATAGCATTTCCAGACAGTGGTTGAAATACTGGTCATTCACTCACAATCTCAAATACACTGCTATTGTGTTTCCTAGTTATTTAGTCACTATTCCTGTGTTCACCATGGATAAGTGATTTATTTCAGATTCTGCCTTCTGAGAGAGTTTTCTTTCATTATATTATAATACCTTGACCAAGGCTCACTGTGTTCCACATCTGAATAATTAAAGAGAGGTTGCATTTTTTAGTTTTAACCCATGTTTAGGGTCTCTGATCCATCTGAGGCCTTCATGTCTACCTTGTCTCCAAAACAGACGTTCAGACATTCTGGATAGACATAATTGTACTTACACACTGGAAAGTGAACAGCCATATTTTCGGCTTCTTGATTCAGTACTTGTACCTTTTTAGTCAATTTATTAAGAGACTTTTCTAACTTGATTTGTTTAATTTGAGTTATTTATTGGTATGAAATTCTTTTCTAAACATTCAAAGACAATAATTACAACTCTCCTTGAATACACCAGGACATTTTGCTATGTGGTGATGTTTTCTGAAAAAGACATAATAACTTATTTGGCTTACAAATGATGATAGACAGAGTCTTATATTCTATGTATTGCTATGAATGATATTGGGTTACCCTGGAGTTTCCATCTCTATTTAAAAGAAAAACACAAATTAAAAATAATGCAATCTGAATAATTAATGGGTAGCTTTTTAAATTCATGATAGAGCATTATAAATTATGGAATTCATCTAACATAGTTCTAGTGAAACAGTGTGGGAGGGTTATGGCTGTCATCATGTGTGTACCTATTCTAATCATTATTAGTATATTGGTATATCAATTGTGACTTCCAAAGTTTTTGTTTATACTTAAATTTTTCTTGATCTCACCTTTTCTTGATATCCCCCTGAAGTAGCCCAGTTTTTAACAGGTTGTAATTGTATCTCTTTCAAAGATTCTGAAATTTATTTTTACATTTTTTTCTATATTCTGGTGCTTTATTTTACAAATATGAGAAAATTGTTTAGTAGTTAAGACTTGTGACCACTGTAGGCCTCACTCTAGGTTGATTAGCAGATTTAAAACTACCAGCTCATTATTTGTGTAGCTAGAGGCCAAAAACTTCTTCATTTTCCTAGGTGAATTAGACATTTCATGTGTGATGTAGAGATAAGAATAGTCTGGTTAAAGGTCTCTTCATTCTGTCTACACATTAGAATCACTTGGGAAGCTTTCTAAGAAATACAATTGCCCGTGACAATGAAATCAGAATTTCTAAAGCAGGAAGTTTCTGTTTATGAATCCAAGTGCTTCATGTGCAGCCAGATTTGAGGATCACTCAGGTAACTAGAGTAGGTTGGCACATCATTCTTTCATTTAGCCCCTGGTGGCTGCCAAGGTGTAGTAGTCCCATCTGCAGAGTGGTTCTTTTGATCAGAAGCTTGTCATTGTGTTTTATTTTGTGTCTGAATTCATTCATGTGGATATTTTGTCTCCTGTCTCTGTGTCCATCTTTGCCTCTCTCATAGCTTCCCCTTATAACCCACAAATCTTTTCTGAAAAGAAGACAAGATTGCTTACTCTTTATTTTTCTTTTATTTAAAAGGTTGTGTGGAGGAAACTTGGAGATGCTGCCGGTTCATGTCCTGGAATTAGGCAGCATCTATCAGGAAACCAGTACAAAGGACCAATGTGAGAAGCATTCTTTTTCAAACTTGAGATCCCCACTACCAGAGAGAAAGAGAAGGAAAAAAGAAGAAAAAATAAAAGAGTATATGTTTCCACAGACCTGGACTCCTGGAATAACATGGACTGTACATTGCACACATCTCCCTCCAAACCTTCTAGATATCATGTTAATACTCTTGTGTCTCACTTCCGTGTCCAAAACAGTTAATCTCAACAAGGTAGTGCTGAATAATCACCATTTGGTATCAGTGTTTTCATTAGAACTAAAGTGTTTTAACTTCCCACATCTAAGATTATAATTGGGAAATCTGCATGGTTGGAAGTGTCCATTAGCAATTCAGTGGTTTTGATAGAGTTGACTTGTTCCATATAGTGGTGGAAACTTTTACCATGTAGTACTGAAGAGATGAAGAGATGATTTCCAGTTCCCTGGGGTTGAGAGCTGGGCAATTGCCTCTTATGCTTCATTGAAGAATATATTAGTTCCTGATTCATAATTAATTGAGATATAAGAGGTATGGTTTCTGGGCTTTTGTTTTGACTTTTGAGGTGCTAAAAATACCACATAAATTCTATTACCAGCTTGAAGAGTAGCAAGACTTTGTAAAGTGCTTATTCAGAGAGTATCATTTATTTCAGTTATTGAAAATAAGTATATGTTTTGTTTAATCTTGATGAGTTGCTCATAGAGGAACACTTGGGGACATACCAACCTCCACAGTTATTCAGTGTATCAATTTCAACTAAAAGACAAGCAAATATAATTTTTCTAAGTGATTAGAGCTGTTAGATATTAATTTATACAATTTAGTTTCTAGACATGCTGTATATTTAATAAATTTTATGTAAACTTTAAAATATTGCACTGCATTTATGAATAAAGCTTTCTTTGCCTACTGCAGCTGTTTAATGTTTTATGAAACTAACGCATGTCCTTCATTACTGAAATTAAAGGTTCTTGTTCAGATTGCTTGAAGTTTGAAAAAGAGGTGTGCTAGCTTTGCTTAGTTTTTTTCCCTTATTTTTGGTATATACATATAATATTAGAATGTGTGTATTAGAAATGCTATGATAGTTATTTTGTGTTTATCTAATGCAATGATAGTTTCTTGTATGAATGTACAAGCCTGTGACAGAATGCTATGTTTTTACTGTAGTTTAAGATTTTAAAAGTAGGGATGCAACAATTCCCAGTTTTCTGATGTCTTCTAAATTACTGAGATTTGATTCACAGAAAATATTCCTTCTTGTTCTTTTTAAAATAGGCTCATTATACAGTGCATTAATTGTCAATGGTGGGACAATATGAAAGAATTTTGCTTTGCTCTTTTGAAATGTAATTGTGATGAAAAACTAGCCCTCTATTTTTAGAAAATATTTATGAATTAATTTACTGTAAGATTATCTCTATTATACTGACTGGATTATAGTGTAAGCCTCTGTTTCTTTTTAAATGTTATATTTTTAAATGTTATTATTCTGTAAAAGAAAATTGCTCACTATCTTTACACCTTTTCTCATAGGAGAATGTTCATCTTTATGTTGTTGCATTCCTGCACTTGGTGATGTTTAAAACAAGTTTTTGTGCCTGCAGCAGAGTCTGCAGAAGCTAATTCAAGGGACACTGGTATTTGACAAACATACTTGTGTAAATTTTGATACTGTATTAAAACTATTTTTTTAAAGTTCCACATAAAACTGAGTATTAAGTATATGTGTTCATCTTAGAAATGATAATAAATTATTTACTCTCACAGTGTGTTATACTCAAAGTGTTTTTCTTAATTGAGCAGATTTCTTTTCTTTTCTTTTTTTTTTGTTTTTTTTTTTTTTTGGTGGAACTGGGAATTGAACTAAGGCCCTTGCACTTGGCAGGCAAGCACTTATTCTATTGAGCCATCTCCCCAGCCCCCAGATTTCTAATACTCACTAAATATGTTTCTGCATAATGGTGCTAATAATAATACAGATAATTCACTATCTTAAACTTAAAACAAAGCGATGGTTTAAATATTCTTACAGATAGATTTGATATTCAGATTTCTCAGTTTGCACTCTTGTGTATTTAATAAAGTTAGAATTTTAGGATGATAGTGATAGTCAAGAATTTTTTTAAATTGGCTTCTATTGTGCAACATTATCATTCTTTTAATTCATATAGATTTATTTTTTTAATTTTAATTTTTTCATGTATGTATTTGGTATAGGGTCTCATTATGCATCTAGGACTCATAGTGATCCTTCTGTTTTCAGCCTCCCCAGTGCTGACATTACAGGCATGCACCACCATGCCTGGACTCATTCACCGGCTCAGCGCACCACAGGGGTGGGGCTGGCAAGGTGTGCTGGACCGGGGATTGATCCTGGTCCCTGCACTTGCCAAAGCAGGTGCTTAGTCTGCTGAGTTGTCTTGCCTGCCCTCTCATATAGGTTTAAATTAAATTTAATTTAGTTGTCCATTAAACCTTTAGTAATCAGAAGACATATACTGGAAGAAAAATTCTATGGAAATGGAAAACTTAGCTATTTGGAAAATTTAAACCTATATATAAAGAACTTTTACATTATTAGGCAAAGGTATAAGATACACATATGACCAAGGTATAAATAGGAAAACACACACGTGTCCATATACTATGAGACCACAGACACAGCTTGGAAATCATTACCAAAAACTAAGATGGTATACTGTTTCTTATGCTTAGCACTGGTCCCAACATTTAATTATCAAGTTTCTAGATCAAAATGAGTGCCACTCTTCTCATATATGACTATGTAACAAATTTATAATCTTATCTTTCTGGAGCTGAAGCTTAATTTACATATCTTGACAGTATTTTTTACAAGCCTTGAAGTTGATAGTCTGACAATCACAATGTAGCTTTTAATGGGGGCCTTTCAGGCTTAGTACATTCTTACAGCATTGTAGAAAATGCAGATCATTTTATGGGATGCTCAATAAAATACTGAGTCTAATTGGGATGATTGTTCCTGAGTTCGGTGAGCATTGCTCACCAGTTCCTGAAGAGTAAATACAGCTCTGGTTCCTAACTCATAGGGTTGACTCTTGAAGGTACACATGGGGATTAAGTGTCTTAGATGCCAGCAGGAACTTCCTTCATCATTGAGATCTACATAGGATTGTCTCAAACATTCATTTTATCTGAGGAAACAGTAAGCATTCAAATGACTTCCACTGGTTCCGGAAATCTGTCAGCTTTGTGGTAAGCTTTCTACTGCTTCATTCTCCTTTGACCTTAGTTGTAAATTGATTTGTCCATTAGAAACCTTGGCATCCATTCCTGGAAGGGATCTGCCTACTTCAAGCAAATTTATTAAGGTTGAGTCCTGAGAAATTCATGGCATCTCCTAAAGAATCCTGGTTTCTAAAGAATAAACTTTTCCCACCTTGTTAAACAAAGACAACATATTAGGCAGAAACATGCAGTCACTAATATATGGCCATTTTTATTTATATCTACATTTTGTATATATCTGCATTATTCTGTGGTTCAACCTCATAAGATCCAGATTTTTTTTTTGATGGAAATTAGTAGAACATAAACACTATAGAAAAGAGAGAGTAATCACTTTATTCTGGCGCTACATTAGAGTAGGCTAATTTCAGAACAACAATGAATAAAATGTGTTTGACTTTGGTTAGGTAGACTTTGAGCCTACAAGTTCCGTGTTTTTTTTTATAACTAAACAGGTGAATTTGAACTTTACTGAGCTTCTGTTTCCTTAAGAGGAAGGGAAATAACTTCTCTTTTGCTGAGCTATAAGGTTCTTATTGCCATCTTAATTCTAGGGCCTTAACAGTACAAGTCTATCAAAACAGAAGGCCTAGATTCATGGGCTGTGGCTACACGTACTTTTAGGTTTGGCAAGAAAAAATATCAATGCTGAAAGATCTCTTACCACATAAAGAAATTCTACTTTGCACAGTTGCCTACTGTCAACTTCTTTATATACATATCATCCAGCATATATTAGGCTATATCATGACTCATTGTAGCTAATGATTATGTAGATGGAGTAAGATAAACATCAATACGATTTTCATTTACTAATACTATGTTTAAAACCTTTTACCATTGATGCTTTAATTTTGTATTTTTTTATACAACTTGAGAACACAGAGAATGCATACTTCCATTTTCAAATGGTGGAATGAATACCTGCGACAGCAGCTTCTTGCCTTGAATCTTAAATAATATTTGAGATATTTTAATAAATCCATTGTCCCACTAGGCCATAAAACATATTTATTTGGTCAGTGATGATGATAACTTCTTGAAGGAAGGGAGACAAATACAACTGAATGAAAAATCAATCCATAATTAAAAGGACATAATGTAGGACATTGTAGAATAAGACCACTGGAAGAGTGTTCCAAGCAGGAAAGAGTTGATATGTGTGCAGTAGTATCCTGAGGAATTGACAATAATCATGCATTTTGCTCTTATGTATAACTACTTTTTAGAGAACAATAGAAATAGTTTCTCCAAGGCTGGGGTGGAAAGTAAGAGTATTTGAATTTGAAGAGCACTGCATTTGTAATTGGTAATACCAACTGAAAAGAGAATTTTCTGTATCAGAACATAAGGTACTGGCACAGTCTAATAACTCATGTTCTTCCAAGCCTAGAAATCTATCCTACTTCTCTAACAAGCAAGTTGTAAAATAAACATAACAATCTAATGTAGATATTTTAGTACTAAAATGAGTATGCAACCAAGAACTATCCAACACTAAAGGTAAGCCACAACTAGGGACCATAAATAGAAAACAGAATAAAGCAAAGAATATCAAGGAAAAGAATAAAAATCTAGAAGTCTTCAGAACTATAGCTAAAGTTAGATTGTAAATGTTACATTCATTAAAATGAAATAATTTTGATTCTCAAGATGGCTGAGTGGACATGCTCACAATTCACCTCTTCCTCTATAAAAATCAACAAGTGTGAACAATAAGGCAGCAACAAGTGTAAGCTGCCTTTTGTAGGAGTGGCCATGGGACAAGACTGGAAAGTGAGAGATGAAAGTATCCTAACATTCACAAACCTAGGACAAGAGCATAAAAAGAAAAAATACCCCAACGTCTGCCACCTTAGCTCCACAACTGGGATAATGTAAGTCTTGGATAAGGACAAACAAGAGTCCCAACTTCTTATATGTATGTAGGAAACTACAGAATGGACCTAGGGCCTTCAATCTGAGCTACATCCCTAACTCCATTTTTTTCTTGTTTCTTTTTCTTTTTGTCTTTGTCTCCCTTCCTTCCTTCCTTCCTTCCTTCCTTCCTTCCTTCCTTCCTTCCTTCCTTCC
>NDGN011526797.1:1696-12585 GCA_002564285.1 Tympanoctomys barrerae
AGAGAGAGAGAGAGAGAGAGAGAGAGAGAGAGAGAGAGAGAGAGAGAGAGATCCCCATGGCAAAGAGACTTCCAGGTAAGACAAAGAAGATAAAATGGGTGCTTGTTCACAATAGAAGCAATTATCCAGAAAGGTGTCTCAGGATGTATAAAAAGAAAAATATCCAAGAAGGAGTTACCAGAATTCATGATAAGATGGGGGAATGGGAAAAAATGTATCAGATCAAAGAATTTCAGCCTAAGCTTTCTCTCCAGCATTAAAAAATAAATAAAAATTAGTTGACACAGTTTTAAAAAGTAATTTTTAAGTCAGTTTAGGCAAATAAGCTAAAATGAAAACCTATATAGACAGACTCTTAGGTTTTTCCAAGTAAAATAGGTATAAAGCAAAGAGGGAGTAGAAAGGAGGAGGGATTAACTCACCTTTTATCACTGTGCTAAAAAGTTTTTAGGCTGTGATATTCTCAGTGGACAGTGGAAAAGAGTTCAAGTAAAATAAAATGACACTCCTCTTCCCTTTCCCACCTCCCAGAGTAAACGCTTTCCTTCTTGCCATCTGTGTTCGGAAGGAGGAGGTCCACAGGGAAATTTTTAGAAAATGGGCCAGTGTTATCCATACCTGACCTGAATGAACAGTCTCCCCGAAGCAGCTCCTAGTTTGATGCTTAACCCTATGTTCTCTTTACAGAAGGAGGCATGTGGTGAGAGAGGGTACATATCAAAGACACACTTCTTTCCAGTCAATATTTCAAAAATGACTCCTGAACAGAAGGTGCGGCCACTCAGGGCCGGTGAGATGGATCAGTGGACTAAGTGCCTTTGGCAAGCGCAGGGAACAGGGCTTGATCCCTGGTTCTGTATGCCTTGCCAGGCCTGCCTCAGGGCATGCTGAGCCGGCTACCCAGTCTGGGCATAGTGGTGCTTACCTGTAATCCCAGCCCTGGAAAGGGTGAAAACAGGAGGATCCCTACAAGTCCGAGACAAGTAATAAGACCCTGAACCAAATAAATAAACAGGGGCAGGGGGAAAGAAGGTGGAACCATTGCAAAGAGCTTGGGTTGAAATTTTCGCAAGCAGCAAGCCACGCTCGTCAAGGACAAAGCCACCCAGGCACCAGGATGGCATACATACCTGTGTATGTGCGCAGCGCCCCCCACCCCAGAACATCTAAGATGAAAGTACCTACAGAGCTGGAGTTAGAACAGCTTCACATAGAGTATTTTTCTGATTGCCAGCAACAGTATTTTGGAGAAGGAAATCAAGGGTATAGAGGAGAGAGGAGAAGATAGAGGGCGATGTAGTAGCAGCCTTAAAAGGCGGCGCCTCAAGGAGTCGCCCCTCCTGACACCCACATCCTAGTGCAGTGCCCTCCTGCACTTAACACAGTTTGTTTTTACAATCAATAGGATATGCCAGAATTGACAGCATGTGACTTCTGAGACCCGATCATCACAGACATTGTGTCTTCACTCTTTGGGTCACGTCTCCTGGGGACAGCCACACACCGTGTCACCAGGATGCTCAGGCAGCATTACTGAAGGATTATTCTGGAAGGAACCAAGGCCTCCACCCAACAGCCACAAGAGTGATCTTAGAGGAGAATTCTAGCCACAGTCCTTGGGTGACTACATCCCAGGGTGACAGCTTAATCGTAATCTCATGAGATTGTAAATCATAACATCTACGTAAGCGGCATCTGAATTCTCAACCTACAGAAACAGAGGCAATACATGTTTGTTTGTTTGTTTGTTTGTTTGTGAGCCAAGATTCTGAGAGCTTGACTAGTCTGGCCTAGAAATGATAATCCTCCTGCCTTGGCCTCCAAAACAGCTGTGCTTATACACATGTGCCACCATACTAGCAAACTCAGGCCCTTGCGCTTGCCAGGCAGGTGACGTGTCACTGAGCTACATACCCTACACTATTGTTGTTTTAAACTACCAAGATTTGGGAAATTTTGTTATGCAGCAATAGATCATTAATACAGAGGAGGCTCTGTATCATTAATACAGAGGAGTCCTTAGGCAGGACTCTATCGGTTAGTGATGTTCCTGAGAGGGATACTTAAAATGTTTTAGAAAGAAAAGTGATTTGTGAAGTTATCTAGAAGCCAGCATTAGCCTTATACAAAATTCTGGCAAAATAACATAGTAAAGATAAAACAGTGTTCAAATAAATATCATAAATGTAATATGAGAAAATATAACATTATGCTGAAATCAGAATTATGGTTTGCTCCAGGAATGTGAGGACGTTTTCATTTCTCTATTCATTCAACACATTCTTTGAAAAATTAGACAATAGACTATATTACCTTATAGTACTAAAGAAGAAAAAGTATATGATTATCTGGATAGCTTTTATAGAGAGATTAGGAAATTTTCAACACCATCTCTGACAAAACACATACACATATAATATACCTAAAAATGCTTTTAAAAGACCTAGAAGAAATTTGCTTATTTTAATGAAGTTTTATCAAAGAGAATATATACTTAAATGAGGATATCTGAGTTACACAGTTCATCAAAAAGGAAAACCTGATCAATATTATACAACTCCTTTTATCTATATAATAATGTTGCACGTTGTCTAAATTTTTCTAGAGGCACTAGTAAATTCAGTAAGGTGAATATGCTTTAAGAGAAGAGACAAGTGATCATTATTTGCAGAGTGATTATATCTAAAACCAAATAGAGCTAAGAGTATAGGATGGTGTTTCTATAAAATATACATAGTTATCCAATATTTCTGAATGTATAGGAGTGCTAATGATATAGATCATAGATATCTCAGTTCCCAAATAGTTTGTATATCGTTTGGTATGGTTTGGCTATAGATGTCCCCCCCAAAGCCTCATGCAGTCCTGGGACAGGCTTCTAGAGCATGTGATTAATTCATGACCCAATGCTGGGATTACGGGTGTGAGAGTTACGCCTGCCCTGGGGCAGACAGCCGGAATGCAACATCAGGGAGGGAGCGAGGCTGCTCCCTCTGCTGCTGCCCCTGCTCCTCCCTTTCCTTTTGCTGTTTTGCTGCCTTCCGCCACCAGGAATAGCTGCCCTCTTCCATGTGCCACCCTGCCTTGGAGCCAGCTGAGTATGGACTGAAACCTTCACTGACTGTGAGCTTAATAACCCTTTCCTTCCTTAATTCTGGGTGTCAGGTATTTTGCCCCAGCAATGAAAGACAAGTAATCGAGACACAATTATAAGTAGGATATTTTGAAATTATATTTTCCTGAGACCTTAATGAAGAAAAAAACCTTACTGGGCGGACTCATTGTCTTGGAATTGGGACACCCCTCTTCTTTCTGTCAGCTCTGGTGCTCCTCATTCCCAGGCCTCAGGACTCGCACTGGATAATGCTGGTTTTCCTGGTTTTCCAGCTTGCAGCTGGCAGAATTACCACTTTTTGGCATCCACAATCAAGTGAGCCAGTTCCCATGCAGCTCTCCTTCTCTGTCTCCTCTCATGCATATTCTATTGAGCATACATAGTCTATGAGTCGCTTTCTCTGGAGAACCCTGGCTAAGTAACCTCTAATTACTTGCTTTATTTTTTTATTATTATTATTATTATTATTTTTTTTTTTTTGCTTTCTTTCTTTTTCTGAAAATTTTCTAGGAGTGGTTTTTTATTGTTGTGCACTTTGCTTTGTTTTAGTTGAGTTCAACTGTGCTTATTCTAACTTTGCTTTGAAGCAATAAATGTTTAGTGGTGAGTGCGCTACCCTCCCAGATACCCAAACCTATTGTAAAACTTCAGTAACTAACACACTTTAGATTTGGCAGAAGTATAGAAAAAGAGCTCTAATGGAACAGTGTAGAATTTGATTAAAGTGCACGTGTCTAATCAGCGTGGAGGACCACCCGGGCAACCCTCCCGGAAAGAGGCGCGCTCCACAACGACAAATATGCATTAGTGCCTCTATTCTCACCATGGGTTGCACTGGAAGTGGTAGACTGGAATTCACTTGAAGGGATTCCAATAATTTATCCATAGAATTACATATATAAAGTTCCTAAATGGAAATGAGGATCAGAAAGGGCTCCCTATACATTTGTTTTTAGTATATTAAAATTCTGGAACATTTCCACATGTAGCAATATGAGGGATTTTTATTTTATTTATTTATGTATTTATTTATTTATTTATTTATTTATTTATTTATTTATTTGACTGGTGGGTCTGGTATGGCATGGGGAGCTGGAGATTGAACTGCAGTCCCCTGTACCTGACTGAGTTTGCCCTAGTAGGCACTTAAACAACTGAGCTAACCCACAGGCCCCCAGCACTATGAAATATTTCCTTTTTCAGTGTGTAGTACTGTCATAATCAAGTGACTGTCAAATTGTAAGGAAATACATTAAATCTATTTGGTGGGAATTATTTTTGTGTAGGGCAAAAGATAATATTCTTAGTTTCATTTTTATTTTATATTTATAAACACTAGAAAAACATGCACAATAGTTTTATATAGCTTAGGTGAGGTGGGGAAGACTTTTTGAAGCGGGTCACAAAACTGCGATTGTAAAGGAAAAGGTCAATTTTGTGACTTTTGCTTTTACAAAAGCAAATAACAGTTTAAATCAAACCTTCCAGTAGGAGGGACTCATGAACAAGTGCTATAAAATATTTTTAATGTGTATCACAAAGGGGTAATATTTACAGCATGTTAACATACATTAATGCATGCATCACTTAGAAAACATAAAAGAAAGATAGAGGAAAATGCAACAATCAATTGGCAGGTAAACAACAAATAACTATTACTAACTGAAAAAAAAGTGATGTTCAAATTCAACGACAAAGAAATGAAAATTTTGAACAGCAAGGTTTAAACTATCACAGTAATGCGAAAAGTAGTGCTAATACTAGTGTGGTAAAATAGGCACTCTTGTGCTGCTTAGTAAACATTCAACAGAATTAAATTCTTATAATTTTGGAAGATAATCTATTTGTGGCTTAGAAATTATACTGTATGCATTACTGGACCTAACATTTCCATTTATTCTAAGAAATTATGGGCACATATGGAAAGATGTGTTGTATAAGATATCCATGATAGCATTGTCCACATCTATCAAAGGACAATTAAGGCATAAGTCATAGGTTATTCTCTCTCTCTTTTTTTTTAATTTTAGGGAAGTGTCTACAGGGTGTTCAGGGTCTCACTAGATTGAATTTGTAGTGATCCGCCTGTTTACAGCCTCCCAAGAGCTGGGATTAAGTCGCGAGCCACCATGCCCAATCTCAATCACCATCTCAGTGCGCCCCGGGGGGCGGGGCTGGCATGGCAGGCCCAGCGATTGAATCCCTGGCCCCTGCACCTGCTTTCAGGTGCTTTAATCCGCTCAACTATTTGGCCAGCTACATAGGTCATTCTCATAATTAAACACTGCACAGATGTTTTAAATGAAAAGATAGACCCTATTGACATAGAAAATATCCCAATGCCTTAAGATGAAATAAATTATATATACTATATACACACACATATATGGTATTATTCCAAATATAGAATGTAATATATGTAAGCATAAAATTGTGGGGGTATTATGTCAAACTGTATCTGTTAGATTTAGGATTAAAAATGACTTTTTGTTGTTTTAATTTTTACAGTTAAGTATGTATATATCCTTTTTTTTTACACATTAAAAATTAGAATTTACTAAGTCTCCTAATCTCACCATGTATTGTGCCATCTATAAGAATCCAGTGGAGGGGCTGGAGAGATAGCTCAGTGGTCTAAGCACCTGCACAGTAAGTGCAAGGATCCCAGTTCGATCCCCGGTACCACATGCCCTCCCAGCCCCAGAATACCAGGCACACTAATCCTAGTGCTGGGGAGGCTGAGACAGGAGGATTACTGTGAGTCTGAACTGAGGAGCGAGATCCTGTAACAAATAAATAAATAAATAAATAAATAATAAGAATCCAGTGGAAACTATGTTGCTACTTGTGAAAGTGGAGATCAGCCCCAGTACTGACAAGCACAGAACCACCCTTGAGCGTAAAAGGTCAGCATGCAATGAAACTACTATGATCTTACATGTTTGGTGCTGCCTAGAACTACAGGAGGTGTGGCAGGATGCTGAGGGTGCAGGTCAGTGACCACCCACTGGGGAGCTTCTCTGAAATCAGACACCAGCAGCAGGAAAAGAAAGGCCGGCCCCCTATCCTCCATCAGTGGACTGCACCATGAGCATGACGGGCCCACTGGCATGAGCCAGCTGGCAAAATCTCATCACTGGAGCCCACAGCTCACGTGTTGCTTTGAGGCCCCAGAGCTAGAAGTCATCCATGACAGCCACAAAACCAACAGTCCAGCAGAGAGGATGTCTGCCTTTTGTCTGTCTTATTTCAAGGTATGGTCTGGAGCTACGGTTAGGACCAGCGGGGGAAAGTGGTACGAATTCTCAGTTCAGAGGCAGGTCCTGGCAACCACTGCAGGTGGGGACGTGAAGGCGTGGAGGTTTCATAGAGAAGTGATATTGGCTTAGTTCCTCCTGGCAGTTCCTATCAGAGGGGATGCAGCTGTGCTCGGGCTGCAAAAGCAACATGGCCTGGTTGCCGAAAGAGAACTTTCTTTCCTGGATGCAGAAGGAGAACTGAGACAGGACGCGGGATGGCGGTCTCACTCAGGCCTCTGCGTGTTATGGGAACCCGGTTTCCCGAAGATGAGCAGGAAGGAACACTCAGCCGGTGGCTGTTCTTTTTGTCTCGGCCTGGGAACTCCTGCCTTCCCGGAGCTCAGCTGCTCCGAAGTTGAGCCACAAGTACCCACAGACAAGCGCCATGCGTTGCCGCTGACTTTCTTCAAGTGGCAGATTCCCTTTGGCAGACCTTGCTCATTATGTCCAGGGTAGGCAAGCCAGCTCCGAAGTAGCAGCCCTCTGAACAGGAGTTGCTTCGAAGGTAAGACTCCTGTAATCTCTGTGGCTTAGGAGAGCAGCGGTGTATCTCCTGCTCTCATATAGAGTCCCACATGGTTCGGGAGGCCTTCCTCCACCCTGTAGCTTTGCTCTGTGCTCCACCTGATCCCCAAACTCCACTGCAGGGCACAGGAGGAAGGAAGGAGGAATGCAAGTCTGAACTCACTAGCTTGGAAGAGACACAGACTCCGATTCTACTTGCTCCCCGATGTCAGGACCCCAGCCTAAGTGCAAAGGAAGCTGGGAAATATCAGAGGAACACCTGGAATCATCATCAAGGTGTGCTAGGGATACTGGGAATTTTAAGATTGGAAAGCCAAGGTCTAGAAAGCCTGCTCGGACGGCAGTCCTGATACAGGGCTCTAGTGCCACTTCAGTTGCTGCCTAGCTGGGGAAGCCTGCAGCTCATCCATACTCAGTATCCACATTCCTGGAAGGCAAGCTGGAGTTTCATGATCCACAGGTCACAGTGACACGAATCTATGATTTGGTGGCTTGTAAAGACAACACAAAGGCTCTCTGAGCTTCTCTACCAGGCTTCTGCACTTAGAAAGCCTTGCTGGGCAGCGCAGGGGCAGTGTCTGGTCCTTCTAGCGCTGGCCCATGCAGAATCACTTAAGGGACTCTCAGTCCTCAGCAGCCTGGCTTTCATCAGGCGTAAGCTCATCAGAAAACCGCCCAGGACCTCAGTTCTCCTAGGAGCCACAGCAAATCTCACGTCAAACATGAGGACCAATATGAGTCCAGAGGGACCCGCCTTGCTTCCTAGAGTTTATAGATGTGCATATACCCCCTCCATGGAAGACAGTATCTCTTCAGTGTTGTGCTCTTTCACCCTAACATGTGGCTTTCTACCTAATATGCTCCCTGTAAACTTAAACAGGTCTGCTTTAGAGTCAGCAGAATGCACCATGCGAGAGCTCGGCCCTTGCAGCCAGGAGATTTTTTAGGATGCTCTCCTGGGATTAGTTGCTATGGAAAAAAAAAAGAATGATGCAGAGCCAGGCAGAGGGAGAGCCTGAAATAAAATGCATCCTAAACAAAGATCTGAGCCACTCTTCTCAGGGACTCTGGAGCCCAGACAGACCTTCAGGGTTATCCTGCTAGGGAATGAACAAGCAGAACCAAGCGAATAAGTTGCTGGGTGTGGGCTGCCGTGGAAGTTGAGCGTGGCCCTGGCTCTGTGGCTGCCTTCTGCTGTGGCTGCCTTCTGTCAGGGCCATTCCCGGGAAAGCTGAGTTCTGGCAGCCACACTCCCAGCAGACAGAGCTGTGACGCCTGCCGCTGGAAAGCAGGTCCCAAGGGGAGCTTGCCGCAGCGTCCCTGTAACTTATACTTACAGGTCCCCGAATGGTTGCTGAGCCTCTTAATCTAAATTTCACAAATGAGGAAACAGCACGACTTCGGAGAGTGCGAAGTGTCTGTGATCACTAAATGAGCCAACACCTGGAAAGCCCTTATTCAGCGCTTACTGATGCCTGTGCTGGACTACGTGTGAGCTCTCGTGTTCCCCTCGTAAACTCCGCCAGAGCAGGAATGTTTCCATCTGGAATTAGACCGTGGAGACTTACGGGAGAGCAGAAATGGGGCAGGTGGTCCTCAGACACTGACCTCTGATCCAGCCTGCTGTTTGTTCCCAGAAGCGCAGATCCCCAGCCGAACGACCTCCCCAAGGTGCTGCACGTCAGTTCCCACTCGTGTCTAACGTCGCCAATAGAAAAAGCTCTAGATAGAAACTGAGGTCATTTCACCTAACATGTCCTTTTCCACACTGCTGAATATGACCAAATCTTCTAGAGTGTCAATATAACTTAAAAAAAAAAAAAAGATCAAGCTCATAAAAGAAAATACACCTAAGGGTCCTGTCTTCCACAATTAGCTCTCAAATTCCCATATTCTTCAAGATAGTCAAGAATGCGTGATCTGCTGGAGGGATCCTCAACCACTCGCCCTGCCCACCTAGACGACAGACTGCTAAAGAGGAACAGAGGCCGAGCCCAGGCCTAGCTGACAGGGACTCAGCGGCACCTGTACTTGGGATGGGCCATTTACCTGGAACCCAAAGTACGGCCTCCTCAGAAAGGTCTAAGGCTGGCGAGTACGTGACCTACAGGAAATAGACGTCACAGGGTCTGTCGAGATGAACATGGTGCTCTTTTGTTGAAGTGAGGCTGATGGCTTAGATCGTCACTGCTGGGCATGTTCATTCCGAAAGCCCAGACCACATTGCCTAACCTCCCCTGCAGCTCTGAGAAACTGCAGCCCTCGTCAGCTTTTTAAAGACGGGGGCAGAACTGCCTGTTTCTCACTGACTTACTTAGTTTTCAGGACCGCTCTGGACTGGCCTTTGTACCGCCTGGCTCTCAGACAACATTATCAGTCTAAAAGAATCACTCATCTTTCCTAGTCCATCCCATGTTGCCATCAGGGCAGACCAGATGGAAATTTATTTTGCATGGAAACCTCCAAGTCCTTTCCTTCCAACCTCTAAGCTGTTTTCCCCCTGCTTTATCCCAACTACCATCTTCCCCTCCCCTTGTCAAAACCCTAACTCTCCCACCCCCCCTTGATTAGCCGGCAATGCTGCTTTCAATGGATGTTTCAGTAGATGCAGCACAGTTGTTTTGCATTAGAGTCCAAGGAATTTCAGAGAAATTCTGAAAGTAGCTTCCTAGCTTTCAATTGACTGTGGCATTGGCATTAGCAGCCTCAGAGAAAAATATTATCTTTCCAGGAAAAATGCAAACCTTACTGAGAAAGCAATGTGAAGGTTCTTCATACACACACACACACACACACACCACACACACACACAAACACACACACACACACACAGAGTTACTGGGCACTTTCCTATGCACCTGGGAAGAGCTGTCTGCAAAGCCCTCTAGAAGCTGAGCTCCCAGGGATCAGGGCAGAGGGCAGAAGCTAGACTGCGGGCTTTGGGGCTGGGAGGGAACCCAAGCAAAGCAGGAGAGGAGGTTCAGTTCTTTCTCTCCTTCCTGTGGGCATAAAATGCATACAAAATTAGTCATTCACAGCTTGCAAAGCTCTAAGCACTTTCTTTGTCTGTAACATGGAAAGGACCTTGGGGCAGCCCGCATAGGAGACAGTGAGAAGGCGGCAGTGTGAGGAGGGGGCAGCGCATGGTGGTGGCTCAAGTCGGGACGGTGGGCTTGGAGGCTGCCGTGGCCACAGCAGCTGTGTGTCACGGGCAGAACCCCTGGCCTGCCCACCTCCAGACCCACACCGTGCCCACTCCCCGCAGAGGAGATGCTCTTGCAAGAGCAAGACAGCGCTGTGCCTTCTTGCAGCAGTCAGGCGCCGGAAGCTCCTGGCAGGAAGTAAGAGGAGGGAAGAGGGTGAGACAGGAACACTAGTTCTTTCCCCTCCTTCCTCCTGCTCCCCAAGGTTGATGACTTCCAGTCTCCTCAAGGCCCTAGTTTCACTGGGTGACTCTGGCCATCTGATCAGTCTCTCCCAGTCCCAGGAATCAATCCTTTCTCTTGTCCATTTTTCAACACAGCGATGCTTCCAGGTTGCTGCCAACCCAGAAGGTATTGCACCGGGCTTATTTTTCCTAAACCCTACTCACTGCTCCACAGTCCATTATCAACTGCTCCCAACCACACAGCTTGGGTGTGCTTGCTCTTTCCTGCCTTTATATGATGTTCCTAGGATAGGGACTCAGTTCCTCAGTATAGTCTTGTAGAGGAAGATGACGTGAAAATAGTGATTGCTCACTTGGCAACATGGAAACTCTGGGCCTAGAAATATAAGCCATTTATTGGTCCACCTCCCCCTGGGGGGAGAAGGAGGAGGAGAAGGAAGAGGAGGAGGAGGAGGAAGAGGAAGAGGAAGAGGAGGAGAAGGAGGAGGAGGAAGACAAGGAGGAGGAAGAAGAGGAGAAGGAGGAGGAGAAGGAGGAGGAAGAGAAAGAGAAGGAGGAGGAG